>OY744550.1:11432996-11487996 GCA_963556195.1 Sepiola atlantica | reverse complement strand
CATGAAGCTATTTGCAAAATAAAATAACTAAATAAACTTGAAAATCTGATAAACACGAACAGAATCTTCAGCCAAGACTTTAAAATTAAATTCAAAATGGAAAAGTGTGCCCCATTAAAGATGAACAGAATTGACAAAGATGATATTTGTCCGCATCAAAGAATTCTAGAAGCAGACGCCATAAAATGAACAGAAATGAAAGAAATGATTGAAAAAATCTCTGAGAATAACCAGAAAATTCTTAAAGACAAAATTATACAGTAGAAACGTGATAAAAGGAATACATACCTGAGTAGTTAGGGTTAGGGTTAGGATTAGGGTTAAACAGTAGAAACGTTGTAAAAGGAGTAAGTACCTGAGTAGTATCCTTAGTAAGATATTCTGGACCCTTCGTAGGCTAAACAAAGAAAGAACTTAGGAATCGGAACCATGTGACTAGGAAACTAATGGCAACGCACAATGCACTACACCAGAGAACTCAAAGTTATATGGAACATGGGGAAACCACTCTAATACCAATAATTGTATGAGCACTAGGAACAGTCACCAAAACACTGGTAACAAGAGAAATTGGAATTAAAGAAAGAGTAAAAACATCAAACGATTAAAACAGCCGAAATTCAAAGAACATTCCTCGAATAAACAAAAATAGAAATAAAACCAAAACATTGAAAATGCCATGACTGACCCCCCCCCCCTCAAACTCACACATATGTGGTGGCACCAGCATCGGCAGGTACCACACAAATTCATCATGACAAGTCAAGGAGGATGGAAAGACCGAGGAGGGAAAGCAATAACCAAACCTCCATTGGAATGGCGAAGAGAGTACTGGGACTTTGGGGGAAGTCTGTTGCCACACAAATTCGGCGCTAGCGAGAAATCAATGGTAAACGGCCGTTAGGATAAAGCAAAATGTAGTGATTGATGGAAATTTGGGGAGACGTGTCACTCAGACTCCTGGCGATCTCCACCGGTTATTGTCAGTAAGCAATCATTGATAATGACTTGTATGAAAACTCCAAGTGAGTAGATGATAAACCCATATTGTTTAGATTTAATATCAAAGTTATTGACATCTGTAAAAAAATACAGCGAATTTAAACGAAGATATACATTAAAATCTATTTCTAACAACTCAATATTTTTGAAAAAGATTTCTGAATTAATTCTTAGATATTTTAAATTCGGTGCTAGAGAGAAATCAATGGTAAACGGCCGTTAAGATTAAGCAAAATAATTTGCAATGGTTATTTTATTCTGTAATTTTTGTTCCTTTATTTATGTTGTTCCTGTTTCTCTTTTCGTTTCTGAAGATCTAAATGTACTGGGTTTATTCATCGAAAAGCAAGCAGTAAAACACAATAGTTAACAACTGAAAAAAAATCACGAGCATTTTACAAAAGAAATCCTTCCTGATGGCAGTCTGGTATTAAAATGAAATTGCAAGCATAGAAAACATGTTTTTATTTACTTGCCTCCTCAGGAGGGCGGAGTGAAACACAAGATCGATTTTTAACGTGGGGAAAATCCAGCTCCCCAAAATGAGGCATTTTGGATTGGAACAAAAATTAAAATTGCTTCAGTCTAGAAGGACCTATCCTTCACTTACCGAGGATAGAAAAGACTTATTGCAGAATCAAGGCAGATACTACACTTTGCTCCTTGCCAGAAGGTCAAGAAAGACATGTTGGAAGTGCTTCATTCTTTGCATGAACTGAGAGGTTAAGAATAGGTGCATTAAACATGGTGATCTTAGAAAGGATGCTTTAAAATGACACAGACTGTAATAAATCTATACTCACTCTTTTGTTTCGGTTGTGTGGTAGTAGTTGTTGTGGTGGGAGCGACAGTTCCTGAAATAGTAAAAACGGATTCTAGTAGAAGCATGTTTTATTTGTATTTATTCAAATGTAAATGAGAAATAAACCCTTTACGGAATCGGTGCTTCCATTCTAATCAGATATCTGTAGTAGGTTAAAAGTAATTTACGCTGGGGATTCAAATAAACAAGACACAAGGACAAATTTCTTCTGACCGAATGTGGTTCTTTGTTCCCTTGTGAGAAATGTGATGGTTAGGCATGTTACTTACTGTGACGTCATCGATCTTTTGTTATTTGTACCTGCAATTAATAAAAAGAATGACACCACACACACTCACACACTCAGAAACACACACTCACACACTCACACACTCACACAGACGCACACACAGATCATCTAGATGGTACATCAATATTAAGACAACCACAATTACAGAACTACCCAAACATTTTTAAAGACGAGACAAGAGCACCAAACAAGCATACAAAGAAAATAGTCTAATAGAGCTGCCAGAAATAAAACAATATTAGAAAACCGGAAGAATGGGTAAACCAACAACGTGCCAAATATTTTCTGGAAGAACTATCACAGGGATATGTAAATAAAGAAGGTCCTGTAGATTTGCTCGAGAAGAGGATCGCTCGCCTATCATGAGAAGAGGAAGATTATGGCTGCAAAAGATCAAAGACTGATCACCAATGCATTTAAGAATGTAAGTGGCCTTAGCAACGACAAATGCAGGTTATGCTACGCCGAATGGAGAGTGTGCGCCACTTGACATAAGGTTATAAAGTTTTGCTGGTGGACGGCTATTATACAATGCGACACAACGAAGTGTATATATATATATATATATATATATATATATATATATATATATATATATATATAAAATAAATATAGTTTGAGTATCCGACAATTGTTTCAGAACCTATTCGGCTCCTCCTCAGGGATATACTGATGAGCAAAGATTAGATCCGCCAATACACAATCATGATTGTGTATTGGCAGATATAATCTTTGCTCATCAGTATATCCCTGAGAAGGAGCCGAAGAGGTTCTGGAACAATTGTCGGATACTCAAACTATGTTTATTTTAATATAAAAAGCTCTAATATATATTGAGCACTTTTTGAAAAGTATTGGTTTTGTTCATTTTGTTAATATTTGAACTTAATTAATTTTATATATATATATATTATATTATTCTATTCATAGTATATATATATAGTTATATTTATATACATATATATATACATATATATATATATATATATATACATATATATATATATATATATATATATATATATACTATGAATAGAATGAGATTATATATATATATATATATATATATATATATATATATATATATACTTCGTTGTGTCGCATTGTATGATAGCCGTCCTTCTGCCAGTACAAGGAAGGTGATAGAGACAGATTCCAACATTTTAAAATGTTTGTTTTTTTTAATTTGCTCTATGCAAGACCTCAAAACAATATTTTATAGCTACTGGCACAGAATGGATTTTCAATCAAATAGCAGAGTACAATAGCAGAGGCTATTTTGGAATCTGTCTCTATCGCCATTCCTAAAACATTGAATCTCTTTGGGGAACTTTGACCCCCCTATATATATATATATATTTAAATTCCCGAAACAGTTTTTCATGGTAAACAACTGATGATCCCTTAAATAATGTTAGAAGCAAACTAATATAATAACTGAAAAAGTTAAATTGACTTACATGAGTGATTTTCCACTGAACGACTTCGGACTTAAGGTTTTTTGGGTTTTTGTTTTAATATAGTTTTAATGGTTGAGAAACTTCCAAGACTATATATATATATATATATATATATATATATATATATACATATATATATATATATATATATATATATATATATATATATATATATATATATATATATATATATATGTGTGTGTGTGTGTGTGTGTGTGTGTGTGTGTATATATACCTTTTTTCTTTTCTCCCGTATCCCCTTTCACCGGGAAAACATTGTAACATTTTATGGCTCTATCCACTTAAGTTTTGGGAAATATCGACCCACATTTTGGACTGCTTTAGGTGCGATGATTAAAGAAAAGGTCAGAAATGGATGGACACAAACTAGCAACGTCTCATTGACTAGAGTCATTCAACATCCACCGCACATACACATCCCATTACATTGAGAAAGGTTTTAGGTACCGACCGAAAGTTCTGTTTTTTAAGATATTGTTTGCCTATACCTCAGCAAATAAGAAATAAATAAAAAATATATAAATTAGTGTTGGGACGATTAATCTGAATCGGAATCAGGAATCGAAAAAATCAGATTTTTTGGGGGTATCGGAATCGGAATTGGTATCAGAAAAATATGAGCCTAATTTCCGATTCCGAAAATGATTTCTTTAATTTTATTTTTTTAACTTAATTTTCCATTGCTGGTACTAATGATAAAATGATGATAATTAATGTTTTTAAACTAACAGTATAACTAAAATTTATAGATTATAACATCAAAATACGATGTAACTTTATTTTACTTGTGAAATAAGAATAACAAAAAACAACGAAATTTTTGCAGTTAATTTAAAAGTTTCCGAAAAATGTTTAAAAAATAAATAAAACATACTTGTCAATTCATTTTCCTTTTCTGTTTTATTTCAATGTATTGTGTATGTTTAATACCTAATTGTCAATTAAAAAAGTATTATCACTTGAATCAACTTTCTTTCCGATTTTCATTAAGAAAGAAAACATTTTATTTTATTTTTTAATGGAAATCGCTCCAGACAAGCCATGAAGCCACTTGATGTAAGGAGATAACAAGAACGAAAGATGATTATTCCAATGACAGGAGTTACCTATTGGCCTTAGTCTTGAAAAGACCAAGGCGATAGGTAGGAAGAAAACAGTCAACAGGAAGAAGATCCCACAAGCTTGCAGTTCTTGGAAATAAGCTAATTGAATAGGAAACTGTATTACAATGAGGTATCAAAACAGTGAATTAATGAAGACCACTAGACCAACGAATCAAACGAGCTTGAACAAAAGAAGCAGGGAACAGTTCAGACAATTTTGAAGAACACATGCCATAATAGTATTTTTAGAAAAGACTAGCACCATCCCGTTTGTGAGAGGGAAAGGGTGTAGAAAAGAAGAAAGGGTGGAGCTAATCAAATTGCAGATACGTTTCTGCACATTATCAAGAACCCTGAAATGGGACAGAGATTCACCAGCCCAAATATGACAACAGTACTCCATACATGGTCTGATTGTAGATTTGTAGAGATAGAGAATAGCCTTAGGTGTGAGAAAGTGTTTGGAGCGATAGAAGGAACCGACTTTACGAAAAGTAGAAAGAGCAATGGATCTAATGTATAAACTCCACGAAAGATTTAATGAGAGGAAGAGAGAAACCAATAAGTTTCAGAACTGATTTTTCCTCAAAAGCAGAGCCACCCATGAGAATCTCAGGAAGATAAAGAAACAAGCCAACGATTAAAAGACACGAGCTGAGTTTTAACTCGATTAAACGAAACTAGACATTTCGTAGCTCGTATTTACATAGAAATCCCATAGATATACTAGACCCACAATCACCATCACCACTCACAAATATTTTTTAAAACTCACCATCAGTGTTTTATTTAAAGATTGTTTAATATTTTCCCATGTTTTGCAACAGTTCTGTACTCGAACCAAACAATTACGTGAAACATTTTTGGAAACTCGTATGAACAAAAACGTACAAAGACTACACACACACACACACATCCGCTACTAGTTAAATATATATATATATATATATATATATATATATATCATCCGCTATTAGTTAAATATAATTAGATGATAACTTACCTCTCTCTCTCTCTCTCTCTCTCTCTCTCTCTATATATATATATATATATATATATATATATATATATATATATATATATATATATATCACCCACTTCTAGTTAAATAAAATTAGATGATAACTTACCTTGCGTGAAACATTTTTTAAACTCGTATGAACAAAAAAACGTACAAGGACTACACACGCACACACACACACACACATATATATATATATATATATATATATATATATATATATATATATATATATGTATGTATGTATGTATGTATGTATGTATGTATGTATGTATGTATGTATATCACCCGCTACTTGTTAAATATAATTAGAGGATAACTTACCTTGAGATATCGTAAGCCTAAAAGAATGCGCTATTTGAACCAGTTGGCTTGAATGAACTGCTCGCAGAATGTAAGACTTTCCAGATGCGATTAATTCGAGGACGTTCTGATCGTTTGAACTGCCAACGTCAATGACAAATATTTCAATTCGATTTTTCCGTGCTAATTTCGCCTGCTTTACTGCTAATCTATAGTCACTGAATTTTCCTTTGGCGAACAGAACAGCAATATTACGAGCATTCAGGCGGCCGCCATTTTTCGGTCCAAATGATGTCATTAGATCAGTAACCAACGAAGTAGACATTTCCGTTGTATAGGTAGCAAAACGCTTCGGAATGGCGTTAGAATTCGTGAAACGGCTCAGAAGAAAACCTGGAAAATTCAGAAAATAGTGTTTTTTCTTAATTTTTAACTGTGAAAGATAAAACAAATGAATCTGTAAGGCACTATTTAAAAGAAAAAGATGATAATCAATTAAACCATTGAATAAACATTAATTTAATTCTAAACCATTTTCCATAACGTCCTATTTTTATAAACTTTTATAAACTATTGGGGTTAAATAGCAAAAAGCTTAGTTTTGGGGGTTAAGAAAACGGTTAGGTTTTGGTTTAGGTTAAAGTTATGGTTAGGTTACCCGTATTACGCTCTACACCCTGCTGACTGAAACGAATCAAATAAGCAATTCTTTTTTCTTTACTGTATATCTATATTTAAATGGATATATATATATATATATATATATATATATATATATATATATATATAATATATATATATATATATCATAATATAAAATGAAATAATAAAATAAGGTGCCAATTAAATTTTATTAGAAACTGTTGATCCTGAGAGGAAAACTTCAAACTTCCTTGATATCACCCTTAACCTCAATGACGGATTATATAGCCCCTTCCATAAACCAAATCTAACTCTTTTTTATGTACACAAACTATCTAACCACCCGAAAGCTATAATCAATTCAATAGTCCCGTCGGTTTCCAATAGAATATCTAGGCTTTCTGCTAATAAAAAACATTTTAACCAAACCATACTTTGAAATATACATATGATTGTATACAATCTTAAATTCTATGACATTTATATATAAAATATACTCATTAAAACCGTGTCTGATAATACTAGTAAATCCTTAGATACTTCCAAATCTGTTAGATCTACAGGCGAAATCATATAATCTAATTCTGACTTTCGTGTGAATCCATCTAAATAAGTAAAATACAGCTATTACATTTGAATTGATAATTTCAAAGAGAAAGTATTAGAAATAGTCACTCTAAATCTCAGAAGGAAAGTAACTTTTAATCTTTAGATGTGAGAAGGGAGGTAAATCCTGAAAAGTAATATTACGTGTATCATGATTTAAAGTAATGTTAATATATCATGATTTAAAATTTTATTTGTATTAAATAAATACATATGATTCAATTAGTTTACGATGTAATTAATTTGTTTATTTAGATCATTAAAACCTCAAATAAAATAAAAGTAGTAAGAGTTTAGATATGTTTTTTACTAAAGAGGACAACAATTTACTTTGACAGACATTTTTAGAGAGGCTAAAAAGTTGATTACATCTGAATGTTTTCCCTTACTTACATTTCATAATTCTTGAGGTTTGTATAAGTATTTTTATCAAGTAGTGTAAAAGCAGAGAGACATATTTAGAAATTCCCGTTTATTTGAGCCTAAAATTATATATATATATATATATATATATATATATATATATATATATATATATATATATATATATATATATATATATAGGGAATAAATATGAAACTAAAAGTCAACTTTTAGTAAAAAAGAACCTATAGTGAAATAGTAAAAGCTCAATATACGAGATAGAGCAATTATAAATATAGATAGACGAAGAGTGATAAACAAGCACAAATGTTCACCTTGCATTGAACAATCGAAGTTTGAAATAAATTTGGACATTCGTGCTTGTTTATCACTCTTCGTCTATCTATCTTTATATATATATATATATATATATATATATATATATATATATATATATATATATATATATATATATATATATATATATATATATATAAGGAAATGGTAGTTTGCTTGAAACATTGCTAGTAAACAAGTAAATATGAAGGTGAGAATTCCGAGGGAGAAGCAATGCAATGTTGAAAAACCGGAAAGTGAAATAAACTTGTGTTTTCTTTTAGAAAAAGAGAGGTTGTTACTCTCGAAATGATTAAAGTCTCTACCATTCCGGAACTTTAAATATTTAACAGTAAGCCCATATTACAATTTACTGTCTTTATATTTAAATTTTGAAATATAAATGAATATAAATATATATATATATATATATATATATATATATATATATATATATATATATATATATATATGTGTGTGTGTGTGTGCGTGCGTGTGTGTGTGTGTGCGTTCGGACTCACCTTTCTTGTCCGGGCATGACCCAGTGATGACACCAACTTGCATTTTACCAGTATCCAAGTCAGTAGATATGACAGTTTTAATGAATCGTGTGACATCTGCAGTTCCCTGTATTCCCATCAGAGAAGCGTCGAATGCAAAATTGATATCGATCTTTTGTCCAACATAGGCTAGTTGTAAGTAAAATAAATATATATATATATATACTTTAAATCATTTGAAAAAGAAAGACACATTTAATTTTATTGTCGTGAAAAGAAGGTTCACCTTCATAGAGGACAAATGGAAACTCACAAGATTTATTTATAGAAAATAGGAAACAGAGGTATGGAACAAAGGCAAAGTTATTTTCAACAGTTATTTGAAGACGCGTAGAATGCTGGAAATCTGAGGAAACTTATTACCATAGGTGGAGAGTACTGGAAATATGAGGAGACTTGTTGTCACTCAGACTCCAGGGAACACCACTGGTGATTATCAGTTTACAATCACTGACGATGACCTGTCTGAGAACTCCTAGTGAGTACCAATAATAATAATAATAATAATAATAATAATAATAATAATAATAATAATAATAATAATAATAATAATAATAAAGAGGAATTTCACTTTTCTACACAAAACAAAAAAAACAAACACATAAATTTAAGAGTAGAAATATCGAAGTTGATGTAAAAACGACTACGTTGATCCAAAAGCAGAGTTAGAATGGGACGATCACAAGCAACTACAGACCTATAACCTTCTTAGCATTACGTAACAATACATGAGCATAACGATCTACAAGCTCTTTAATAGTAACGGGCGTTTTTTCTTTCAAAGAACCAAAGTTAGATTAACTGACTAAATATATAAGAAATGTCTTACGATGCAGAAAATTAGCTACATCATGAAGTTTAATTGTATAGACGAAATACATTATGACGAAGATATCGCATTGTTTACTGGAAAAATGGTCCACGTTCTGGTAATCTGGGATACTATCGTGGCCCAGTGAGTCACTCACTGTTGTATTCTGAGTAATTCGATACTGAATATAGTCCGATGCCACGAGGTTCTCATGCATTCCAATTAACTGTTTCATGAAGCGGCCTGCCCCACGCTGTGTTGTAAGTCTGCGAAACAATTGGTTTTCATGCAACCATGCAAGGAACTGCGGCTGAGCAGATTGTATGCGGCATTAATCATTAATTCTCTGCAACGTTGGAGAATTAATTCTTGACTTGTTTGAGTTTACGCTGAAAAAGAAACACTGTCTTGTTTTTTTTTAATAAAATATATAACTCATTAGATATCCGTCTGATTCTTCGCTAAGCTGGGTACTGCCGTGTTGAGACATTTTTAACCGCCGCGGGCTTTCCTATCGGAATCATTTGGTAAACTGAATTCTCTCGCTGAAACACGAACAAGGAAAATACCATTCATCAATCAAACAGACACCCCTTAAACCACCATATCACACAACACATGTGCACGCTACCGACAGCTGTTATCTTTGGGATGAGTTTAACTTTTAGCCTGTCGCATTCTCTCACCGATGAGTCACTCCAACACGGGATAGAGAGGGTGTACTTTCTTTCTCTCGGTTATGTATCCATAGTACTTCGCTCCCTTTATCAGTGACGAAAAGATATTCTGGGTTATATGTTTTTTAGTCATGTTTGGTTTAAGGGTGCACAAGAAGGGCGCCTCCGTCTTCATTGTGCTACAAATCGCAACTGATGAATTCAGTTATTTCCAAGGTAGATTGGTCTTCATTAAGCACTTGAATATTTTCTCCTAGTAAACTCCCTGGATGTCCTTGCACTAAATGAAACTAACCCACACTCTTGAATCTCCACTAATCGCTTTTACATGACTGGATAACCCCCATTTCGCCATAAGGACTCTGAAAAACATATGCACTGTTTCATAGTCTATATTTGTACCCCCTTAGCTAGATAACATAGTCTAGAATCAGATGATCAAGCCTACATGTGCTTTAGGTTAACCTTACAACACAGCGTTAGTTACTTATATTTCATCTACCGTTCTCCTTCGATCCAGGACTAGCCTCCTACTTTACTATGTCTCTTATAGTATAAATCTAGCACTCTCTTTAGATGTGAGAGCCCAAATACATATATTTGGGGATTTTAATGTCAACCAAAGAAATTGGTTTAGTTTCTTCAGCTGGTCATATACGCAGCTGCGAACCCTAACCCTAAACCTAACCTTAACCCTAATCCCTAACGCTAACCCTAAGCCTAACCCTAACGCTAACCCTAACCCTAACGCTAACCCTAACCCTAAACCCTAACCCTAACCCTAACCCTAACCTTAAATCTAACCCTAACCCTAACCCTAACCCTAAACCTTACCCCAACCCTAACCCTAACCCTAACCCTTAACCCTAACCCTAACCCTAAACCAAATCCAGATTGTGAGGATCAGCTAGCCTCACTTCTCGAACTATTCTTGACTGCCCAAGGCTTGTGTGACGGATGCCCATAGCCCACTTGGGAACGCTGATAATGGTTGATATCACCCTAAACTTTCGACGCCAAACCGAAGAGCCGTTACTCAAAATAAAGATATCCTACTAACGGAATCCACCAGAGATCACATCAGAGACGCCTCATGGAGTAAACCTTTTTTCTCTCCCTGTTAATAAGTGTGCAAATGAGGCAACTGAATGGGTCAAAGAGAAAATAGAAGCACATGTCTTAACGCGGAAATTCTATAGCAAGCCACACCCACCCTAATGGTTCGCTTCGACTTGTGCAGTTACTATTGCGCATAGGCAGCAAGCATTGAGCCGATTCAACCGCCATAAGTCAATAATAAATAGACAAACATTTATAGCATCAATAAATCATTGTAAGAATATAATAACCGCAGGTAAAAAGTAGGTAAATGAGATAACAGGACAACCAGTTGAGTCGCAGAAATTAGGAACTTGCGATTTCTACAATATCTATAATAGTGTGGTTAATAATGTGACAACAAACAATTCTCCTACTATCCAACCACCATGATGTTGTTTTTATGGCAACTGATAAGGCTTAACTGCTTGCCCAGCGGTTCGCCTTGGAATTCACCTTGGAATTCACAAACCTCTTCCTCCCAAGTGTCCAACTGCGGACTGAAGACACATTCGATGATCTGATCATCCCCTCCCCTTCTCATGTCCGGAATATCATAAAAATCTTGATACCTCCAAAGCATGTGGTCTTATCTTATCCATGCAATAATAATAATAATAATAATAATAATAATAATAATAATAATAATAATAATAATAATAATAATAATAATAATAATAATAATAATAATAATAATAATAATAATAAATGCTGACTGCCTTGTCGAACTTTGCTTCCTTTATAGCTGGAAAATTGCCAGTGTTCAAGAATTCTGGTGAAAAAACTGACCAGCAAAATTATCGCCACATCAGTCTTCCTCTGCTCTCTGCTTAACTCTTTGAATCATTAATAAATCTAGCGATAGTCCACCACATCGTTAATGCTAAACTTCTTTCTGACCCCCAGTATGGATTTAGGCAAGCTCGTTCTACGCATCTCTGGGCGCGTATACCATACACTGGATAAGGCATGTGAAGTTAAGGCGATAGCGCTTGATATATCAAAAGCCTTTGAAAAGGTCTAGCATGATAATGTTCTCATAAAAAGTAATTCGTATACGATTAATGCCGGTGTTCCTCAGATGTCGATCATTGGATCCTTATTATTCTTATTTCATATACGATCTCCCTGATGCAATTGTGTCCGAGATGGGTATATTTGCTGACGACACCACGCTCTATTCTCGACGTGAGCAAAACGAACGCACACATATCTAAGTCAATGGCTGAATCTTTAGAAAATAACATCCAGTCTGTAGTTGAAAGGGGTCATAAATGGATGGTAACATTTAATTGTACGAAGACAAAACTTCTTTCCTTTAACAATTATAAAAAAAAACCTTTTCAAACACCGATTGGCATGACTAATGCACTCTACCTACGAGTCCAACATTCAAACTCATAGGTGTAACATAGATTGGAACACTGCCAACATCCTATATCTCGACAAAGTCACTATTTGCCTATACATAGAGTATTGTTGATACATCTGGGCTTGTGCACAAACCACAATATATTCCTCTTAGAAAAGGTAAAAAAGAGCATCTCATCAAACAGGTCCCAGACTAGATATCAAGCATCAGCCCCTGTCCGATCGCCACAATGTTGCATCCCTGTGTTTGTTTTACAAGTACTTCAATGGAATGTGCTTTGGCGAACTTACTTGCCCTTTCGACATAAATACACACAACAAGCCCAACAATCGGCTAAATCTCTCCCCTTCACTGAGGGCTTTCTACTCTAAAAGTGTCTTTCCTTAAACTGTTAGCCTTTAGAATTCGCTCCCTGATTTATTTTTCCCTGACTCTACCAACATGCAGAAATTCAAATGTAATGTGAGCAACCATCTCGCTGCACAACTCCCCACTTAGAATGCCCCTATAAATATGGCTACTAATTCACCGCAACTATTTATGGGTCAGTGGCAATGTGTTATTTGTTTGGGATGAATTAAAGTAAACAAAAAAATTATCAGCAAAATGTAAAAATGTAAAATGTAAAAAATGTAAAATGTAAAATGTAAAATGTAAAATGTAAAATGTAAAATGCAAAATGTAAAAATCAACAAAAAAAATAAAGTAAACAAAAAATAATCAACAAAATTTACAAATGTAAAATGTAAAAATGTCAAATGTAAAATGCAAAATATAAAATGTAAAATGTAAAAATGTAAAATGTAAAATGTAAAAATGTAAAATGTAAAATGTAAAATGTAAAAATGTAAAATGTAAAATGTAAAATGTAAAATGTAAAAATATAAAATGTAAAATGTAAAAATGTAAAAATGTAAAATATAAAATGTCAAATGTAAAATGCAAAATATAAAATGTAAAATGTAAAATGTAAAAATGTAAAATGTAAAATGCATCATGTAAAAATCAACAAAAACAAAAAATTGCAGTAAACAAAAAAGACTTACGACAATTTTTTTAATGGAATTATGATTATTTCAATTATCGATTACGCAATCCTTGAATAATTTACGAGTTATATTATATTAATCGTTTTGCGTAGGAAATTATGATTATGTTGAATTACATCTTTTAACATACATCTTCTGCCACTATCGACTAAGTAGTCCTGGGAAATATGTAATCCTATATTATATTTTCTTTCGTATAATAACATACTTCCTCTACCACAGGAACACAGACTAAATTATGGATACGTAATTCTGAGCGATGATGTTAGCAATTTTAATTGTGAATAGCGGTCTGTGAATGTTATATTCTCGTTTTTGGTAGGAAAATATGTTCATTTAAATTGCCACATGGTCCCAGACTAAATAATAGATTAGTGATTGCGACCGATGACTTTTAGCTATTTCAAGTGGGGATTTAAGATTATAACTAATGACGTACCTTTTGCATTTGAAGGCGGACCTGGTATTTGAACTGATAAAAGAAAATACATTTTTATTATTGAATTAAGATACTAAAAAAACATACATTTCTAGATTTTATATATTCTTAATAACACGTTCAACATAAAATAACGAGCAGAATTATATATATCATCTCAAATTCGAAATCCATATATATATATATATATATATATATATATATATATATATATATATATATATATACATATATATATATATATATATATATATGAAATAAAAAATGGAACAGTGGAAGACCCATAAGCTCAACGTTTCGCCCGATGTGATGTGGGCTTTTTCAAGAGCGGACGAAAAATTGCTAAAAATGACAACAGACGGGAAATATATATTATGATAGGGTTTAAATGGAGAGAAAGATATGCAAATATGTAAAGTGTCAGAAATAAGCATACAAAATGTTAGCATATAAGTATACATATATATATATATATATATATATATATATATATATATATATATATATTCTATCCCTCTTCGACCTAATCAACGTATACCTTTTCAACCTAATCAATTCACCTACGCTTTTAATCTCAAAACAGTTATGCTTGCCTATACCAAATAATTTACTTTGCCGTTCAACTTGCCGTTATTACAGATTAACAAATCGACATTTATTGAAGTCTGTTTCAATAAGACATTAATTATTAATAGTCGCTTACATTATAATTACTTTTTATTAATAAAAAAAATGTTATCGCTTTTACATTCTCGGCATACTATAATATAAGATTTGTAGATTACGTTCAGCGAACACTTTCTGTATCTGATCATTGTGAACCAATTTGATCTCTTCAAAATGCGAACACTGTGTACACCGCTGCTTTCCGAATACGATTCTCTTAATACTTGTAATGTATTTCTTGTATACTGATCGGCTATCTTTCTGAGCAGAAAGTGAACTTTGGGTTTACTTTCGGCAGTATAAACAAAACTAATATAATAATAGTAAATAAACGATAATAAAAGAAATAATACAATTATGAGGAATGAAATAAATAATTAAAATAATAATATAAAATATGTATCGTAAGTCTCGCTTCCCTTATTTTGTCCTTTAGTCCTCACATTCTATGAGCAATGTTTCTGACAAAAGAGGGGACTAATTGCCGTTTTCTGAGTCGGAATCTATGTATCTAACACTTATCGTTTGCTAGTTTTTTTTAACTTGAAGTAGTATTTTTTTCTAACTTCATACATCAAGTGGCTTCATGTCTTGTCTGGAGCGATTTCCATTAAAATAATAAATGGCATACCTTTATCTGTTGAATTTACCCAGCGATGGAAATGATGGTCTAGCAAAAAGAAAAAAAATACATTTATTTACAGAATTATGACATTTTAAAAAATTAATTGTAACTTTTCATTTATTGTAAATAACAAGTCAAATATTAGAAGATAAAACAAATCTAGGCATTGAAATCAAGCGAACATCTTAAAATGTTACTAAATTATATAATCATATATTTAAACTCAATGTATGTGTATGTGTATGTGTGTGGGGGTGTATTTGTGTGAGGTGTGTGTGTGTTCCCTATAAAAAGGTTCGAGAATCTACATAAAATCTACAAGTGTATCTTCATCTCAATTTTACCGAGGAAGACGATGGAAGAAGTCGAGTATTTCTTAGTGCATGCCTATAAGCAGCTATGATCGTATAGCCCTCTTAAAACTTATACCCTATTCTGATAAAATGTATATCATATATATAAAACTTTCTGGGGAAGACAATGGAAGTTGTACCGAATCTCAAAGTGTCCTCTTAACCCAAGATAGTTAAGAGGCCCGCACCTCGTTTAAAACTTCAAATATACCCTATTTTGATAACATGTGTATAACATTCTCTGTGACTACAATGGAAGTATTTTCTAATCTTTTCTACCCTGTGTAGACCAAATATCTACATTCCCTTACCTCTATGTGGTCAATGAAGCAAGTATACCCTTAAAAGTTCAAATACGTATATTGTATTTTAATAAAATTTAAACCATATGTATAAGACACTAATTGAGAGAGTTCCTATTTACTTTCCTCCACACGTGGGCACAGTTTGATACATAGTGGCTATTTAATGTGGGGGAAAACCCAGCTCCACAAGAAGGGCACTCTGGATTTGAACAAAAATGAAAATTCGTCACGGTTTAGGAGAATTTCTATTTCACTGACGGCGAACAGTGAAACTGAATTGTAGTATCAGAAAAGGTACTACACTTTGCTCCTAGCCGAATGGTCAATAGATTATCAGCATTTCAGCATCTTCCAAATATATTAGAGGCGAAACAGGACGAGAGGGCAGTAAAAACAAACGTATATACATTTATATCATAATGAAATGTCGGTTTACTTTCGGCAGCCTCGTAACTTTCCCTTTTCTTATTTTGTCCTTTAGTCCTCACATTCTATAAGCGATGCTTCTGACAAAGGGGAAAGAATTACTGCTTTCTGTGTCGGAATCTATCTATCTAACACTTATCGTTTGCTAGTTTTTAACCTTCAAGTAGTATTTTTTAGCTTCTTAGATCAAGTGGCTTCATGTATTGTCTGAAGCGATTCCCATTAAATAATATAATGACATACCTTTAATATCTGAATTTCCCCAGGGGTCGGAAAAAATGTCTAGCAAAAAAAAAGAAAAAAAAGATGTATAGAATTATGACATTTAAAAAAAATTAATTGTAAGTTTTCATTTATTGTAAATAACAATTGAAATATTAGAAGACAAAACAAATCTAGGCATTAAAATCAAACGAACATTTTAAAATGTTACCAAATTATATAATCATATATTTAAACTCAATGTATGTGTATGTGTGTGGAGTGTATTTGTGTGAGGTTTGTGTGTTCCCTTATTGAAATATTTTGAGAATCTACATAAAATCTTAAAGTGTATTCTCATCTTAAATTACCAAGGAAGACAATAGAAGCAGTCGAGTATTTCAAAATGCACCCCGAGGTGAGGCCATACGTACATAAATCCCTTCAAACTTTTATTCTATTTTGATAAAATGTAGATCATATATATATATATATATATATATATATATATATATATATATATATATATATAAAACTTTCTGGGGAAGACAATAGAAGTTTTACCGAATCTCTAAGTGTCTGCTTAACCCAAGAAAGTTAAGAGGCCGTACCTCGTTGCAAAGTTCAAATCTACTCTATTTTCATCAAATGTATATTATATGTATCATGGACGGCGGCACTGGAGGGGCAGGGACGCCCAAGCCCCCACACGTGTTGACTTCCCGCCCCCACTTTACGGTCATCAATAATTAAGTTGATATGCATGTGTTTAATTTTATCTAATTAGCTTATCTATTAATTGATTGTTGGTCTTATATTGTCATCATTACAATATAAGACCAACAATCAATGTTATCTAAAATTTGGCGAAAACCAAGCGAAATGGGTGAGTTTTTGTTACAGGTCCCTATGCTATAGGTATATTTACGGACTTTCATTTTCTTCTCCAAAAAATCGACACCCCGAAGCAAGACACGTGAAACTTGAATTAAACTGATTTTTGGCATTTATTTAGTTTAGCTGTGAATCACAATTTATTTGCTTTCTATTTTGAAGACAGCGGCAGACAATCAACCGGAATAACAGAATTAGGAGTTTTTATACAACATCTTCTTTTCCTCTTTTCTTTTATATATGAAGTAGAGAATGTTTTCCCTGTACATATTTCCTTAATATGAAAATAATCCCATCCATCACAGGCTACTAAACTTACCAATTCATTACGCTTATTCACTCGAGCGTGTTATAGTAAATTTTCATTATTTTTCACCAACAAACACTAAATATTACATTTGGCCCACTATCTACGACTCTACGCCAGACCAACTCCATATTGGTGGTAGCAAAAACTTTTCTCTCTAACAATTCTGTACTGTCACTCCACTCATCGACACCGGGAACTAATAAACACAGTTTTATTTTCACAAAAGACTCCGTTCTTATTTATTATTTGCCTGGTATTAATTTACTACATAATATAAAGCAATACGCAAAGACTTAATGACCGTTCTGTCCACTCCAATGATTTTCCACGAATATCAGATTACGTTATTTCTATTTCTACCTATGACTTCTATATTTATATTCATTCCATAATTAAGCGAATGAAATTAACGAACACAGTTCCTGCAACATTTAATCATTCAACATGGCGGCTACAATTTCTTGATCGAATACAATGAATCTATTTGAGCTTGTTCCATAGTTGAAGCAGTCGACTTGGCATATCTGATTTACCTTGCTGTGTATCCAGTTTCATGACAAATATTACAGTGAGGTCGGGGGCGTCGTGAAGCTATTTCAGGGTGAGACATTATTAACATTTGTCGAAGTATATCATGAATATTGTCCTTGATGGACAGTTGCCGAGACAATGCAGCTGGACCACTTAGGAAAGACCGAACGTGCTTGTTCCAAGACTCTACTGTACTCTCACTCCATTTTGCTATCGAGTTACCGTTATTCAACTTGAACTATGGGCACACATTTGATGGTAGATCGGGATTATCATAATCCATGGTTTAGCCTCTCATCGACGAAGGCAATTCTGAGATGAAACATTATCTCGATGCCCAAGGTTTTCAATTCTTCTACATGCACACATTTGTTTGTGACAGACTGGGTGAAGAACGTTTCAAAATTTTCGCGATCGACGCTGTTACGGATGAGAGAACATCCGTAAAAGCGATTTTGAGGGCTGAAAAATCTGTTGCAAAGTGGACCAATATTTGTATTTCCTCCACTCACACATGGTGCATCCATTAACATACTGGTGATTTTGCGGATTGCATCGATACATTCTTTTTTCGCATTGTTGAGGATCCGCATAATATCCAAAGTTATTCATTCCTTCCTCCCTCCAGTTCTTCTGTCCACAGAACAACCGATACAGTATCTTTTAAGCAAAGTTCAATTAACGCAATTTGAAGTGAAGAACAGAGAAACAATGCAAGTTTACCTTGTTAATAGGCTTCCAATTTCAATACATACATTTATACTGTTATACTTAATAAATTTAAACTTTTATATTTTTTACTTTTGTATGCAACTTTTCAGTAAATACTTTTAACTTTATGTATTCTCTATATTTGATAAACCAATTGATTCTTGAATTTTGTCATTTTTACTAGAAGCGACTTGCTAGTATGTTTCAAAGGAACCATCAAGCAGTGTCAGAAAACCATTTTATGTCTAGATTAAGTCCAAAAATGTGTATTTGGTCCAAAATGACCAAATATGGTAATTTGGGCACAGGCTGCCCAAAATTGTAATTTCTGTTTGTTCTTTTTTCACCAGAAGCGACTTGCTAATATGCTTCCAACAAGATCTCAACCACAAGCAGAAGATCATTTCATGTCTAAATTATGTCAAAAAAGGTAATTTGGTCCAAAATGCCCTAATATGGTAGTTTGGGCCTAGACACCAACAAATTGAATTTTTTTTATGTTCCATTCCGCTTCTAACGAGCCATCAACCACTACCAGATAATCATTTTAAGCCATAATATGCCCCAAAGAGTGATTTTTCCCCAATATGCCCAAATAAGGTAATTTGAGCCCAGACGCGAGAAAATTAAAATATTTTGAAGTTTTCTTTTTCTATCACCAGGAGAATTCCATTCCGCTTCTAACGAGCTCTCAACCACTATCGGACGATCATTTTTAGTCAAGATATTGAATTTATTCCCATATTTGGCATTCTGGGCACAATGTGGGCCGGCCCCCCCCCCACTTTTTAGGAGAGCCCCCCCCCTTTTATAACTGTCCTGCCGGCCCTGTGTATGTAATTCTCCGGGAATACAATGGAAGTGGTTCCTAATCTCTGCTACCCTATGTAGGCCAAATGTCTACATTCCATTACATCTATGTGATCAATGTGGACAGTAATGGCTTAATAGTTGAAATTAGTAGATTGTATTTTTATGAAATTTAAACCATATGAATAAAACACTAATTGAGTTCCTATTTTCTTTCCTCCACACGTGGGCACATTTCGCCACAAAGTGGGTATTTAATGTTAGCAAAACACAGCTCTACAAAAAACGGCACTCTGGATTGGAACAAAAATGAAAATGGCCTCGGTTTAGAAGGATTTCTCTTTCACTGACCGAGGACAGTGAAGCTGAATTGTAGTATCAGAAAAGGTACTACACTTTGCTCCTAGCCGAATGGTCAAGAGTTTACCAGCATTTCAGCAGTAAAAACAAACGTATATACATTTATATCATAGTGAACTTTCGGTTTACTTTCGGCAGCCTCGTAACTCTCACTTTTCTTATTTTGTCCTTTAGTCCTCACATTCTATAAGCGATGTTTCTGACAAAGGGAGAAGAATTGCTGTTTTCTGTGTCGGAATCTATCTATCTATCACTTATCGTTTGCTAGTTTTTAACCTTCAAGTAGTATTTTTTTGTTCTTTAGATCAAGTGGATTCATGTATTGTCTGAAGCGATTCCCATTAAATAATATAATGACATACCTTTCATATCTGAATTTCCCCAGGGGTCGGAAAAAATGTCTAGCAAAAAAAAGAAAAAAAAATATTTATAGAATTATGACATTTAAAAAAAATTAATTGTAACTTTTCATTTATTGTAAATAACAAGTGAAATATTAGAAGACAAAACAAATGTAGGCATTAAAATCAAACGAACATTTTAAAATGTTACTAAATTATATAATCATATAAATATAAACTCAATGTATGTGTGTGTGTGTGTGTGTGTGTATGTGTGTAGGGTTTGTGTGTTCCTTATTAAAAGGTTCGAGAATCTACATAAAATCTTAAAGTGTATTCTCATCTTAAATTTACCCGGAAATACAATGGAAGGTGTCGCATATTTCTACGTGCACAACGAGGGGAGGCTATACGGGCATAAACATCTTCAAACTTATATCCTATTTTGATGAAATGTATATTATATATATAAAGCTTTCTGGGGAAGACAATAGAAGTTGTACCGAATCTCGAAGTATCCTCCTAAACCAAGAAAGTTAAGATGCTGTACTTCGTTTAAAACTTCAAATATACCCTATTTTGATAAAATGTATATCATATGTATGTAATTCTCCGGCAATACAATGGAAGTGGTTCTTAATCTCTGCTACCCTATGTAGGCCAAATGTCTACATTCCATTACATCTATATGATCAATGGGGACAGTACCGGCTTAATAGTTGAAATTAGTAGATTGTATTTTCATGAAATTTAAACCATATAAATAAAACACTAACTGAGAGAGTTCCTATTTTCTTTCCTCCACACGTGGGCACATTTTGCCACAAGGTGGGTATTTAATGTTAGCAAAACACAGCTCTACAAAAACGGCACTCTGGATTGGAACAAAAATGAAAATGGCCTCGGTTTAGAAGGATTTCTCTTTCACTGACCGAGGACAGTGAAGCTGAATTGTAGTATCAGAAAAAGTACTACACTTTGATCCTAGCTGTTGGATAATGGCCCTATAGGAATGGATGTATCTTTTGGAAATCGTTGGTTTGACTTGCGCGAATTAGTGCAGGTGGACCCGTGCAGTCGAGTGCAGAGTAGGGCTGTTATCACAGTCGGAGCTCACAGACGTGACAGGGTCACCGCGTGACGAGACCTCAGATCAAGGGTCAATGTGCACCTAAGATAGAGGCTCTGTGACGTCACAGGTCTTTGCGTGGGAAGCGAATTTTAGGCAGTCTGGGTTTTGGGCTGAACCTATCAGACGTGATTTTATGATGTAGTCTGCAACATACATATGGGAATCATTTCCCTAAGAAAATACAGGCGAAAGATCTCTTTTCCTCCCTCCACGAATGGTTAAGGACTTAAGTGATAAGTAATTACGAAAGCAGTAATTTGCTCTCTCTCTCTCTCTCTCTCTCCCTCTCTCTCTCTCTCTCTCTCTCTCTCTCTCTCGACGTTAGTGGATATCTCCCACCTGACGGAAAACTAACGCTTGAAATAAAACAGAAGTTACATTTAAAAGATTGTTTGTCTTCCGAGTCGTTCATGGAGCTTTTGTGTTGCAGCGGCGTGGTTCAGGGCAGAAAGAAAGAAGAAAGAATTCAACCACTAGACGACGCACGCTCTACGCGGCGAGGGAGAAATTTAAAGGTATTCAAACTATACGTTTTATGGTATTAAAATGACGAGTAATTAAACGAGCGCTGCCACGGCCGTTTCGGGACGAGTATACCAAATGAGAACTGCCGCGGCCCAAGCAGAGGAGCTATGCAACACTAGCCAAATGGTCAAGAGTTTACCAGTATTTTTGCATCTTCCGAATATATTGGAGGTGTAACAGGACGAGAGGGCAGTAAAAACAAACGTATATACATTCATATCATAGTGAAATGTCGGTTTACTTTCGGCAGCCTCGTAACTTTCCCTTTTCTTATTTTGTCCTTTAGTCCTCACATTCCATGACCGATGTTTCTGACAAAGGAGAAAGAATTGCTGCTTTCTGTGTCGGAATCTATCTATCTAACACTTATCGTTTGCTAGTTTTTAACCATCAAGTAGTATTTTTTTAACTCTTTAGATCAAGTGGCTTCATGTATTGTCTGAAGCGATTCCCATTAAATAATATAATGACATACCTTTCATATCTGAATTTCCCCAGGGGTCGGAAAAAATGTCTAGCAAAAAAAAAGAAAAAAAAGATGTATAGAATTATGACATTTAAAAAAAAGTAATTGTAAGTTTTCATTTATTGTAAATAACAAGTCAAATATTAGAAGACAAAACAAATCTAGGCATTAAAATCAAACGAACATTTTAAAATGTTACCAAATTATATAATCATATATTTAAACTCAATGTATGTGTATGTGTGTGTGGGGTGTATTTGTGGGAGGTTTGTTCGTAGGCTCATAAAAAGGTTCGAGAATCTACATAAAATCTTAAAGTGTATTCTCATCTTAAAGTTACCTGGAAAGACAATGGAAAGTGTCGCATATTTTTATGTGCACCCAGAGGGGAGGCTATACGAGCATAAACATTTTCAAACTTTTATTCTATTTTGATAAAATGTATATCATATATATAAAACTTTCTGGGGAAGACAATAGAACTTGTACCGAATCTCGAAGTATCCTCCTAAACGCAGAAAGTACAGAGGCTGTACTTCAGTTACAACTTCAAATACACCCTGTTTTGATAAAATATATATCATATGTATGTAATTCTCCGGGAATACAATGGAAGTGGTTCTTAATCTCAGCTACCCTATGTAGGCCAAATGTCTACATTCCATTACATCTATATGATCAATGGGGACAGTACCGGCTTAATAGTTGAAATTAGTAGATTGTATTTTCATGACATTTAAACCATATGTATAAGACACTAATTGAGAGAGTTCCTATTTACTTTCCTCCACACGTGGGCACAGTTTGATACATAGTGGCTATTTTATGTGGGGAAAACCCAGCTCTACAAAAACGGCACTCTGGGCGTGAACGAAAGTCAAAATTTGCCTCGGTTTAGAAGGATTTTTCTTTCAGTGACCAAGGACAGTGAAGCTGAATTGTAGTAGCAGAAAAGGTACTACACTTTGGTTCTAGCCGAATGGTCAAGAGTTTACCAGCATTTCAAAATCTTCCAAATATATTGGAGGCAAAACAGGACGAGAGGGTTGTAAAAACAAACGTATATACATTCATATCATAGTGAAATGTCGGTTTACTTTCGGCAGCCTCGTAACTTTCCCTTTTCTTATTTTGTCCTTTAGTCCTCACATTCCATGACCGATGTTTCTGACAAAGGAGAAAGAATTGCTGCTTTCTGTGTCGGAATCTATCTATCTAACACTTATCGTTTGCTAGTTTTTAACCTTCAAGTAGTATTTTTTAGCTTCTTAGATCAAGTGGCTTCATGTATTGCCTGAAGCGATTCATATAAAAATAATCTAATGACATACCTTTCGGATCTAAATTTCCCCAGTGTCGAGAAAAAGGGCCTAGCAAAAAGAAAACAAAACACATTTATTCATAGAATTACGACATTTAAAAAAAATTAATTCTGAGTTTTCATTTATTGTAAATAACAAGTGAAATGTTAGAAGACAAAACAAATCTTGGCATTGAAATAAAACGAATATTTTAAAATGTTACCAAATTATATAATCATATATTTAAACTCAATGTATGTGTATGTGTGGAGTGTATTTGTGTGAGGTGTGTGTGTTCCCTTATTGAAAAATTTCGAGAATCTACATAAAATCTTAAAGTGTATTCTCATCTTAAATTTACCAAGGAAGACAATGGAAGCAGTCGAGTATTTCTAAATGCACCCATAGGTGAGGCCATACGTACATAAATCCCTTCAAACTTTTATTCTATTTTGATAAAATGTATATCATATATATATAAAACTTTCTGGGGGAGACAATGGAAGTTGTACCGAATCTCGAAGTATCCTCCTAAACCAAGTAAGAACAGATGCTGTACTTCAGTTACAACTTCAAATATACCCTGTTTTGATAAAATATATATCATATGTATGTAATTCTCCGGGAATACAATGGACGTGGTTCTTAATCTCTGCTACCCTTTGGCTAAGATCAAAGTGTAGTATCTGTTCCGATGGATACTGCACCCCATACTGGTATTGTCTTGTCTTTGGGGGCTTGACTTACGCCGGTCAATGGGTCTGTCTTGTGCAGTTCTTGGAGGTCCACCCTCCCAGGCTTCGCCTCCCCTCTTTGGGGAGGAGTAAGTTTATTGCTTACTGTCTGAGGCGCCCCTACCGGGGAATGCCGACGGGGCTGCCCAGGCAATTTTTAAATGGCCAGAGTGCTCACTTCTCGGGTGCTGGCTTTTCAAACCCCACTTTTCCGACCCGACCTTGGGTCACATCTTACTTGTGGGAGTAAGATAAAAACTGGCCTTGTGCCTAACTCCTGGAGAGGAGTAAATCAATACCCTATGTAGGCCAAATGTCTACATTCCATTACATCTATATGATCAATGGGGACAGTACCGGCTTAATAGTTGAAATTAGTATTTTGTATTTTAATGAAATTTAAACCATATGTATAAGACACTAATTGAGAGAGTTCCTATTTACTTTCCTCTACACGTGGGCACAGTTTGATACATAGTGGCTATTTTATGTGGGGAAAACCCAGCTCTACAAAAACGGCACTCTGGGCGTGAACGAAAGTCAAAATTTGCCTCGGTTTAGAAGGATTTTTCTTTCAGTGACCAAGGACAGTGAAGCTGAATTGTAGTAGCAGAAAAGGTACTACACTTTGGTTCTAGCCGAATGGTCAAGAGTTTACCAGCATTTCAAAATCTTCCAAATATATTGGAGGCAAAACAGGACGAGAGGGTTGTAAAAACAAACGTATATACATTCATATCATAGTGAAATGTCGGTTTACTTTCGGCAGCCTCGTAACTTTCCCTTTTCTTATTTTGTCCTTTAGTCCTCACATTCCATGACCGATGTTTCTGACAAAGGAGAAAGAATTGCTGCTTTCTGTGTCGGAATCTATCTATCTAACACTTATCGTTTGCTAGTTTTTAACCTTCAAGTAGTATTTTTTAGCTTCTTAGATCAAGTGGCTTCATGTATTGCCTGAAGCGATTCATATAAAAATAATCTAATGACATACCTTTCGGATCTGAATTTCCCCAATGTCGAGAAAAAGAGCCTAGCAAAAAGAAAACAAAACACATTTATTCATAGAATTACGACATTTAAAAAAAATTAATTCTGAGTTTTCATTTATTGTAAATAACAAGTGAAATGTTAGAAGACAAAACAAATCTAAGCATTGAAATAAAACGAATATTTTAAAATGTTACCAAATTATATAATCATATATTTAAACTCAATGTATGTGTATGTGTGTAGAGTGTATTTGTGTGAGGTGTGTGTGTTCCCTTATTGAAAAATTTCGAGAATCTACATAAAATCTTAAAGTGTATTCTCATCTTAAATTTACCAAGGAAGACAATGGAAGCAGTCGAGTATTTCTAAATGCACCCATAGGTGAGGCCATACGTACATAAATCCCTTCAAACTTTTATTCTATTTTGATAAAATGTATATCATATATATATAAAACTTTCTGGGGGAGACAATGGAAGTTGTACCGAATCTCGAAGTATCCTCCTAAACCAAGTAAGAACAGATGCTGTACTTCAGTTACAACTTCAAATACACCCTGTTTTGATAAAATATATATCATATGTATGTAATTCTCCGGGAATACAATGGAAGTGGTTCCTAATCTCTGCTACCCTATGTAGGCCAAATGTCTACATTCCATTACATCTATGTGGTCAATGGGGACAGTACCGGCTTAATAGTTGAAATTAGTAGATTGTATTTTCATGAAATTTAAACCATATGAATAAAACACTAATTGAGAGAGTTCCTATTTTCTTTGCTCCACACGTGGGCACAGTTTGATACATAGTGGCTATTTAATGTGGGGAAAACCCAGCTCCACAAAAACGTCACTCTTGATTGGAACGAAAATGAAAATTTGCTTCGGTTTAGAAGGATTTCTCTTTCAGTGACCGCGAACAGTGAAACTGAATTGTAGTATCAGAAAAAGTACTACACTTTGCGTCTAGCCGAATGGTCAAGAGTTTACCAGCATTTCAGCAGTAAAAACAAACGTATATACATTTATATCATAGTGCAATGTCGGTTTACATTCGGCAGCCTCGTAACTCTCACTTCCCTTATTTTATCTTTTAGTGCTCACATTCTATAAGCGATGTTTCTGACAAAGGGGAAATAATTGCTGTTCTATGGGCCGAAATCTATCCATCTAACACTTATTGCTGGCTAGTTTGTTAACCTTGAAGTGGTATTTTTTAAGCTCCTTACATCAAGTGGATTGTCTGAAGCGATTCCCATAAAAATAATCTAATGACATACCTTTCGGATCTGAATTTCCCCAATGACGGAAAAAAGCGTCTAGCAAAAAGAAAAAAAACCCACATGTATTTAAAGAATTATGACATTTAAACAGATTAATTGTAAGTTTTCATGTATTGTAAATATTAGGCATTGAAATTAAAGGAACATTTTAAAATGTTACCAAATTTTTGAATATCGACACTCTGTGTAGTTTGAAAGAATCTTTTGAATTCAGTAGGACGAAACTAAGCTGGTACCTTTTTTTATTACTCCTTTAAATCTTTAGTCGTTGATATGTCAAAAGCGTACGGACGTGAGTTGCAACGTCAGATCTGTCTCGTAATGAGAGAGTAAAAGAGACCAATGGTAATGTTGTCCACTTCCCTTACGGATACACATCGGTTGTTATTACAAAAAAAAAATACAGTTTTATTAAAAAAAACGTGTTTGGTATAAATGAACGAAACAAACAAATATAAAAATAAATAAAAAGATGTTGTGTAAAGGTGGTGTCACAATTTTGTTACGGATTTGTGACATGTAGGCTAAATCACAGGTTCGAAAAAAATATATATAAAAAAAGGAAAAGATGAATCCTTTATTTGAATTCACTCAAAGAGATCAAGGGCAGAAAAGAATCAACGAAAAAAGACGCGAATCTGGAAAAAGAAAGTCAACAAAAGAAATACGCAGAGAGAAGCAGCCATATATGTGCGATGTGTAAAATTGAATAGAAGCGAGATGGCTATAAAAAGGGCATCTAAACAGAGAAACGAAACCGCAGAATGCAACTCAATCAGAACGAACCATATCAAAGTTAAAATAGACAATACAAAAGTTAAAAGTAAATCTAGACTCTGACAAAAGAGACGAAACAATAAATCGCATAAGTGAATACAGAAAAACTAGTCTCAAAATAATCTAAATACATACACTACTGTGTGGTGAAGGTAGGAAAATGGAATCCACGGAAACACCTGAATTATGAGCATGCAGAAAATTGTACAGACGCCAACTGGAGACGTTATTGTGAAACGATAGAATAAAATCGTCAAGGAAATGGAGATACAAGTAAACATATGGCTATTAAAAGAGCACTTGAGCAGTGAAACTGAGCCAAAATAAAACAATCGTCTAGGAAATAGAGATAGAAATAGAAAGATTTATCCAAGCAAGAATACCGGACATGATAATATTCAACAAGAAATGGAAACCTACAAGATCGTAGATTTTAATGTCCTGGTCGGTTATATACTTCTGAACGATTATTGCCCCACAAACTCTGGAGAAGACCAACGGTCGTTGCCAGCGATAAATCAATGGTAAACGGAGGTTGCGATGATGCAAAGTAGTGTGAACCGGTTATTGAAAGAGGCGGAGGGTGCTGGGAATCTAGGGTGTCTTGGTTTTATTCAGATTCCAGGGAACACCATTATTTATTATGAGCAATCATTGATAATGACTTGTGTGAAAACTTCCAGAGGTTAAATAATAATAATAATAATAATAATAATAATGATAATAATAATAATGATAATAGTAATAATAATAATAATAATAATAATAATAATAATAATAATAATAATAATATATTTAAACAGTAATTGAATTGTATTAAATTGAATAAAAAATAAATAAGAAAGAAACATAGACAAAAAGGACCATTATTAATAATAATAATAATAATAATAATAATAGCATTAATAATAATAATAATAATAATAACATTAATAATAATAATAATAATAATAATAATAATAATAATAATAATAATAATAACAATAATAATAACAATAATAATAATAATAATAATAATAATAATAATAATAGTAACAATAACAATAATAATAATAATAATAATAATAATAATAATAATAATAATAATAATAATAATAATAATAATAATAATAATAATAATAATAATAATAATAATAATAATAATGAGACTCATAGGAGTGATAGATCATATTTAGCAGACTTTCCAGTATTGATATCGAATATGAACTAGTTTCCGCGAATTTTTGCGTCGGCAGCTTGAGGCATGTAACCTAAACACCTGAGAGATGCCGAGGCGAATGTTGACAAACGATCACTTCCAGACATTGCAGGGTCGTAATTTTTCAGTTCTATTTTCAAGAAAGATAGCAAATAAAAAAAACGAAGAAAACATAGCAAAATAAATATTTTTTAATAAAACAATGCTAAACAACTGTTAATAAACATATTTTTATTTATTTTTGTTCATTTCTTTTTGTGGTTAAAAAGTAGTTTCTTTGTGTTTCTTAAAACTGAAAAATATTTTTTTGTGTGTTTGGGGAGGCTTTTTGACATTATATTTTTTAATCAGTCGGGTTCAGATTAGGGTTAAACAGAGACCTGTCTATGTCAACCGTGTGCACTTGGCTTTCGATCTGACGAGTATTTCGTAACAAATGATCTTCGCAGACCTCCCTAAAAAATTCTTCTAAACGTTCTGCCTGTTCAGTGATCCAACGCCGCATTCGTTCCATGTCCATGATTGGCTAATCGCCTCAGCATCTCTCGGGTGTGTACGCAACATGCCCGAACACTGGCGATGTGAAGTTCCCGGAAACAGGTTCATATTCGATATCAGTACTGACTTTCCTAATACCAGATGCATATACATAGGGTTGACTGCGAGATTTATGAAGCCAAGGATCTCAAGCCATAAATATACATTTAATAATCAATCCATTTCTTAATCTACATCTCTTTCATGCGATATATGCGATCTGAAGGATAAAAGCATCCCATACAACCTAAGATGCCTAATAGTTAAAAAGGTTAGAGCGTACAAGTCCTTAAATAGGTACCGTAGGTTATGTTTCGATGAATCTTTATCTATAATTGAATATGCAGGTAGCTTACTAAATAAAAAAGGTGAAGTCTTTTCCAACTGTATGCATGATAAATTGTTATAATATAACCATTTTAAGATTCCATAACGCTATATTGGTCTTTCCCCTACACTATGTTGTAATCAGTAACACTTATGCACTAATAGTAATTTAGTATTACATCCGTTTTAAATACTGTTACTCCCCTCGTTTTACGATACTCTACACTTTAACTGCTTGAATCTTATCGTGTTCCTCCGTAATCAATAATAATTTCCACTGTAATTAATGATATTTGATAATAATCAACGTAGTGATACCAAATAATGAACTGATATTCTTATATTAGTTTCATTTTATTCAGTGCAACTAATACCCATACATAGTTTTCATAATTATTATATCAATGCTTAAACATAAACTTAACCTGAAATGTTAGAATTAATTTAGCCTCTCTGGTGATCTTACTTATTATGTTTTTTACACATAACTATTACTAATTTATATTTTTAAAAACTTCTAAATATTATCATATATTATATGATAAGCAATCTATTCTATTGCTAACTTTGAGAGTTCGACTTATTTAATATTGTGGATTTGTTAGGGAAACGTAACAAAACAAAGTCGAGTTATTTCCCTTGGATTAAAAGTAAGGGTTATCGCCCTTAGGATTTAAGAGGGTCGTCTGCAGTGAAAAGTAAACAAAACGGTCTCACAATCAAACAAGCGTCTCGCGTTCAGCGGTTTTTCTACATTCTATTTATTCAGTGTGTTTGTTAAATAAATCTGTTAAAGGTTCTACTTCGTACTTTTTTCATTTTTCTGGGTTGTAATTGAACTGAAACGTATACACATCAAGACGTAACAGCATTACACAGCGACAAGCCACTGTATCCTCTTATATTATTGTATATATTATATTTTCGTTATTTGCAAAAAAAATTATGACATTAATAGTCTGGTACATGAGTACAGATTAAATTACATTTAATGACATACCTGACCGTGGTGAATTGCGAGAGAGGTGGGCCATACGACCTGGAAAAATAAAATATGTTCATTCATTGAATTTCTGTTAAGTTTGGATATATTCTAAATAATAAATCAGATATCAGATCATAACAAAGAAAACTTGAACATCTTTTATGGCATTAAAAACAAAGTAATCTGTCAAACTCTAGTCAAATTGTTAAATACCAACTCCCCATGTAGCGTAAGAATCATTTTAAGTCACTAGACCGAGACTAAACTGTATTCAATTCATCATTCGCAATCCTCTCATAACATTCTTCATCAGCCAACTGACAATCGATCCACCTCGGTAACCCTTATCCTCGAATCTTATTTGGCATTAATAAGTGGTAACTCAATTTCTAATGATCTTTTTGGTGTACAAATAATAAAAATAATAATATATGTTCCATATGTATCACAAACGTTTTTGGTTCTTCAGCTGACAAAAACAAATGAACAAAAACGTTCGAGGGAAGAAGAGAATTTTCAAAAACGCGCACATGAAGTCGGTTAGACATAAAAAGAATAGACCAGTGCTGATCTAAGAGAGTCATTAACAATTGTAGTTCTAGGACGTAACAATTAGCATCACAGAATTAATTGTATTACATTAAGCATTTAACACACACACACACACACACACACATATATATATATATATATATATATATATATACATATATATATATATACATATATATATATATATATATATATATATATATATATATATATATATATATATGTATGTATATATATATATATATATATATATATATATATATATATATATATATATATATATATATATATATACATAAATTAATTAAAGAGGAACCGAAGGGGGTGTATTAATTTATTTCTATTTATTTGATTACTCTATTTGCGTTACATTGAATAATTAATAAATTTCTTTTAAATTATGCATGTAACAGTGTATAAGTGAAATGAGCTTGAATCAATAAATAATGTTTTTAATAAATCTAGCATTTTTACAACTTCTAATAATTCTAGAATAAACATTGTCTAAAAAAAATACTTACCGACTGACAGAATTATTCATAAATTAAGGGAAATAAACTTCAAGTAAAAAATAACATTTTTAAAATATCTAGCGTTTTTGCAACTTTTGAAAATGCTAGAATATACATTATATTAAGAAATACTTAATGAATGCCGGATAAAATAAGGATAGCTTGATAAGCAAACATATCTAAGTGTCAGATGCTAATAATAATAGGAGAAAAATTGTTTTGACAAATACTTACAGACTGACAGAAATAACGATGAATTCATAAATTAAACACATTGAAGTGGTAGATTGTAAAAAATGTGTTATCACAAATTTCAAACATTTGAAAACAATAGGAACATAATTTTGAGAAATCGAATCGTATTTATATTAGCTATGCACCTGTGCAAGAAATTATTATAATATTAAATTAAATCTCATGACATACTTTTCTGTGTTGCATTTGTCGAGTGACTGAAAAATTGAGCTAGTAAAAACAAAAATGCATTCATTTATCGTATTGTTACATGTAAAAAGATTATTTTCTGGTTTTAATTCATTCTAAATAATAAGTCGAATATTAATAGAAAAAAAGTCAGGCATTAAAATCAAAGGAAGATGACACGGACGCACGCAACTCAAATTACAGCTACTACTATGAAATGGAGTACTGTTGTCATATTTGGGCTGATGAATTTCTGTCTTATTTGTAGGTTCTTGATAAGACGCAGAAACGTATCTGTAATTTGATTGACCCTATCCTTTCTTCTTATCTGCACCCTCTCTTTCACAGACGTGCTGTTGCTAGTCTCAGTCTTTTCTATAAATACTATGATGACATGTGTTCTCCAGAATTATGTGATCTATTCCCCGCTTTTTTATCCAGCTTGTTTGACTCGTTATTCAAGTGGCCTCTATCAATTCGCTGTTTTGATACCTCATTGTAATACAGCTTCCTAGTCCAGTAGCATGTTTGTGCCACTCTCTTCCTGCTGACTGTTTTCCTCCTACCTATAGCCTTAGTCTTTTCAAGACTAAAGATAATAGGCATCCCCTGTCTTTGCGATAATAATATGTGTTATTATTAGCTCCTTACATCAAGTGGCTTCAGAGCGATTTCCATAAAAAATTTAAATGCTGATTACCGTCCTAGGAAGATGACACGCACGCAACTCACATTACGACTACTACGATAAAATGCTAATTACCGTCAGGTAGCAGCCTAAATACAGAAGCGTTAAGCAATAAATAATAGTTTAATAAATCTCATGACATACCTTTCGGTGGTAAACCGGCAGAGCGACGGAAAAATTGAGCTAATAAAAAGAAAAAATACATTTATTTATTGTTTAACATTTTCCACAAAAAATGATACAAATCTAAAAACAAATGAATAAATAAAATTTTATTTCACTTCTGCACATTTTGTTTCCTAAATTCAAAAAGTTATAATGAAACATTAAATTAATAAACAAAACATTTCCAAGTAAAGCGTTGTATTAAAACTGTAAAACAAATTTAAAAAGTGTTATGCTTAGATAAACAGTAATAATAGCCATTGCCAATTCCTGCTTCCAGGCAAAGCAGTAAAGTACAAAATAGTAAAAGGTTCCATTATATTGAGCTGTCAATTATCATGTTAGGTCATTATTTAAAGCTACAACATTTATTTTTAAATTTTCATTTATTCTTACACATATATATATATATATATATATATATATATATAAATTAAATTCCCGAAACAGTTTTTCATGGTAAACAACTGATGATCCCTTAAAATAGTGTTAGAAACTAACTAATATAATAACTGTAAAAAATAAATTGACTTACATGAGTGATTTTCCACTGGAAGACTTGAGACTATAAGTTTTTTTGTTTTTTTTTAATATTTTATATAGTTTTAATGGTTGAGAAACTTCCGAGACTATATATATATATATATATATATATATATATATATATATATATATATATATATATATATATATATATATATATATACACACACATATATATATGTATATATATATATATATATATATATATATATATATATATATATGTATATATATATATATATATATAAATATATATATAGATATATATACACTCCTAGTCAACAATTTAAGACCACTTGAAAATCTTTTAAAAGAAACCTTTTTTTAATGATGGATTTTAAACTCCTCCCACTTTAGGTTAGCAATACTACAATCTAAAAGGTTATGGAAAGAAAAAGCTACATTCCAAACATTTTATTCAGACATTTACATTTTTATAAAGTCAGGCCAAACAATAATAACATTTTAAAAATGAAGAAAATGGAAACGAATTGAAAATGTCGACGAGTAAAAAACGAAATGTTATACTAAGCTTGACCGTTGAATTACAAGCACACCCTAATCTAGTAAATAACAGAATAACAGAATAATAACAGAATAATGATTTTTTAATCTCATTTCAATTCCTCGTTTTGGTCTGAAAAGATTATACTAAAGAACTACTTGTTATTGAACACTTTTATAAACACTGGAGTTTCAACGGATTAACATCTACAGAAACTAATATAATACATGTACCATGTATATATATATATATATATATATAACTGTTACACCGGCCGTTCTTACACAGGAGAAACTACACCGGTTGTCACTATAAATAGTGCGAGTCACCAGAAGACAAAGCACAGTCTTGTAACTGTCTAGCCAAGAGCTAGTCAGTTTCTTACTTTGTTAATACACTTGTTAAACCAACCCTCGACTTGACTTCCTTTATTTATTATTTACTGTGGAACAACTTCACAACAATAACTTATATATATATATATATATATATATATATATATATATATATATATATATATATATGACGGCTGTGAGCCAGAAACACGTGTCCATGGATTACTTTTATGTACGTATAAAATTAGTAAAATTATATATATTAACGAAAAATATGTCCTATAAAGTTATGGGCGACTAATAATGCAATTTTCTGCATTTAATCACTTAGGAAGTGAGACAATCGAAGTAGTAGTGAGCAAAAAAACAACGAACGCTGCATCTACCAATAAAAATAATTGCATAAAAATACATTAAATATTTAGGTGATAAAAATCGTACATATTTCTAGACAGGGCGGCTTGGTTCGATGGTAAAACGCTGGACTTTAGACATCAATATCGAAGGTTCGATCCTTGTCTAAGTCAGCCATGCTGATAACGGCTGTGCGTCAGAAACACGTGTCCATGGATTACTTTTATGTACGTATAAAATAAATAAAATTATATATATATATATATATATATATATATATATATATATATATATATATATATATATATAGTAATCTAGGTGAAGTAAACATCTACTAGATAGGAATCCAAAGAATTTCAACCGGGCTTATATCTATCAAATAGAGCTTATATATATATATGATTATTTTTATTTATACAAACATGTACAACATCTGCGAGGTAAGAATCGGATTTTAATTCTTCCTGATGAGATCTCAGTTTATAACAGCTGTTGATCGATAACATCGATATGCCAGTGTCACAGATTTTGTACATGTCTGTATGAATAAAAATAATTATATGTATATTTTATTGTAATATATATATATATATATATATATATATATATATATATATATATATATATATATCACGTACAACTTGTTAGATATAACAATTATAACTCACCTTTACAGAACTGAAGCACAAGCGAATGTGCAAGTTCAATCACTCTGCTTGAATCAATTACTCCCAGAATGTGAGATCTCTTTCCAGATGCAATGGATCCGAGGACATCCGGATCGGTTGAACTGCCAACATTGGCAACAAATATTTCAATTCCCTTATTTTTGGCCAATTGAGCTTGACGTATTGATAACCTAGGGTTGCTTAATTTTCCGTTGATAAAGAAAACAGCAATTTTACGAGCATTTGGCCGGCCGTAATTCTTCTGTTCAAATCTGTTTACTAAGAGATCATTAATCAACGAAGAAGACATTTGCGTTGTAAAGGTATTAAAATGATTTGACATTTCTTGCAGATTCCTGAAACGGTTCAGAGGGAAACCTGAAAATTTTAGAAATGTTAGTAAGTTATTAACAGTGAAATACAATACAAATGATTCTGTAAGAGCCTTTTAAAAATAGCATTTAAAGAAATAAGACGTTTCTTTCCTTTAGACGGATCGAACCTTTGTTTTCTTTTTTCAGAATTTCAAAAGATTACCCCCTCCCCACCTCAGATTTTATTAATATTAACATATTTACTGATAACTAGGAGATCATTAATCAACGAAAAAGACATTTGTGTGTTAAAGTTATCAAAATGATTTGACATTTCTTGCAGATTCCTGAAACGGCTGACAGAAACCTGAAAATTTTAGAAATTTTTGTAAATTATTCCTTTAGACGGATCGAACCTTTGTTTTCTTTTGTGAGAAGGGCAGTTTCTTTCGAAATTTCAAAAGATCACTCCCACCCCTCAGATTTTATTAATATTAACATATTTACTGATAGAAAGGGTGTGTAAAAAATATGTCTATACACCCTTTCTATTTCAAATTGGCATAGCCGCGCTTTGAGACATAACGTGATTTTCTGACCCAAAAGTTTATTACCATCGGACGATGAAGGAAAAAAAAAGAAAGAAAAACACTGCTTTGACAAGTAGAATTTTATTTCTCGAAAGCTCAGATTAAAATAAATTTTATTTATTTTAACACATTGTTATGTTTTTTTTCAAAAAAAATTAATATTTACTGATATTTATGTTTTCAGTTAATCCTCTCGTTCACCATTCAGCGTTTCTGCTTGCTAATAGCCTTCATCAATATCCGCATATTTAAAGAAATGATTAACCTTGAAATGCAGAAAGCAGGAATTTGCCGTTTTCGTTACTTAGTGAATTCATAAGGAAGGAGTTGAATCATGTATGCTACTGGGGAGTCATATATGTATATGACCTTATTTCAAGTACAATCATTTTTCCCTCGATGATTCTAAACATTTTTTTTTACTTTCATTCACCCCAAACAAGGCACTTTGAAACTGAGACATAAGGGGCTACCGTGAATTAGAGGCAGCCTAAGTGAGGAGTTGTGCAGCGTGATGTTTGCTTACGTTTAATTAAATTTGGTACAGTCAGGGAAACAGGGAACAGGAAGGGAATTCCAAATGCTAGCGGTTCGAGAAAATAAGCTATTAGTAGTAGAAAGCCTTCCGGCATCTGGGTACCTCTACAGTGAAGACGTATGACTTTGTTGACTGACAGAGATGCAACATTGCGTAGATGGGACAGAGGCTGGAGCTTGGTAAATAGCGTGGGTCCTATTAGATTAGAGGCTCTTTTTTGGACCCTGTCTAAGAGGGAGAGACTAGTGGTTGGTGCACCAGCCCAGATGTGACAACAATAATCCATGCATGGGCGAATAGCGGCTTTTTATAGACACCGGATACGGGCAAGTGTGAGAAGTTTTCTAGCTCAATAGAAGAAGCCAATCTTCTTTGCAGCAGGCTTGGCAATGTATTTTTTTTACCAACGAGTCACCGCTTATTAAGGCTCAAAGACAACTTGAGGACAAAGGTTAATGACTTGTGTGAGGTGGATGGTAAGACATACACCTTGAATATTGCAGACCATCGTTGGATCTGGGCTGAAATTGATTACTTAATGGGGCGGCTTAACAAGAATTTGTTAGCATTGAACTTGAAAACGACCGGAAGCAGCTCCGTGATATTGCTTCCATACACGGACAGTTCTTGGAAAGAAACTCTGCTTATGGAAGCTCCATTTAGTTATAGGTACACAGAGGAAGAAATACAAATTGTTTACAGTCGTTATAGCTATACGTGTTTTTGCCGTGAATGTTTTACAGTGGGGAATTAGAGAGTGGAGCTTTGTCGAGCACCTAGTATGAAAATAACAATAGAGTAGAGAAAGACTAGTAACATCTCTTCTGTGAGAAATATGCTAAAGAGAAGAGAAGAGAAGTGGGCATCCCCCACTAGAGTCTAAAGTCGATTTTGTGCTCTGTGAAGGCATGCGAGAGTGCTTATGGTGGCACCTTCATAGATGTGGCACGAATACTCCATCTTAGGCCGTATCTGGCTCTTATGCAGGTAGAAGATTGCGTCAGGGGGTGAGACACTTTCTGGAGCGGTAGAATGATCCAGCCATTTTTCCAGCGACCTCAACAACAGATCTGTTGTTGTAAGTCTTTCTACTTCCGATCTGGGATGAACGTTAGTTTTAAAAGCTTATCAAAAAAGGGGAACTCTTCAAGAGGAGCTCAAACCATTTCAACTGGGGCAAAGTGAGGATCCGAACGTTGATGGTGAAATTCGAGAAGATTGGTTTTAGATGTATTAAAAGTAACTAGCCACTTCTTCCTAATTGCACTATGCGTTCCAGGTCGGAAATATAGAATAAGAAAGATCTTTAGCATTTATTCTCTTCGAAGTGCTCCTATAGATGGCTGTATCATCTAGGCTGGGGCATCATCCGCTAGTCTCTCCCTCTTAGACAAGGTCCAAAAAAGAGTTGCCAACTTAATAGGTCCCTCACTATCCACCAAGCTCCAGCCCCTGTCCCATCACTGCAATGTTGCTTCCTTGTGCCTGTTTTAAAAGTACTTCAATGAATTGTGCTCTGATGAACTTGCTGCTCTGGTGTCCTCACGACGTAAATTCACTAGAGCAACCCGACAAATCCCATCCATTCACTGTGGAGGTCCCCAAATGCCGAAGTGCTTTCTACTGCAAAAGCTTCTTTCCTCGTGCTGCTGGACTCTGGAACTCCCTCCCTGCTCCCTGTTTTCCTGACGGTACTGACATGCAGAAATTTAAAACTAATGTATACTGACATCTCGCTGCACAGCTCCCAATTTAGGTTGACTCTCCCACCCCCGCAAACTTTCACCCTTTTTCTCAGTGCCTTGTTTGGGGTGAACTATATTAAAAAAAAATACATATATATATATATATATATATATATATATATATATATATATATATAACGAATGATCTTAGAATGTGATTTGGGAGATCATTGATGAATATCAGGAGAAGAGTTGGATCTTTGAGGCACGCTAGCATTGATATAAGGTTCTTCAGATTTCTTGACTATCAAGAACTACTTTCATAGAGAAAAAGGATTTAATAGTTTCGAAGACATTTCCAGATATTCCATAACTAGCAAACTTGTGAAGCAAACCTTTATGCCAAACCCTATCATGAGCTATTGCTCTAGACATGAAGTCCCCGCCAATAGGTTCGCTGATCCTGTGTGATATTACAGTCAGCACGATCTTGCAGGACGGAATCCATATTATTTGTCACTGAGTAGATTGTTTTGGCTAGTAAATAATAAATGATTGATAATGACTAGTGAGAGAAAAAGTTATCTGAATGGAATGGAAATAACTGGAATCTGAGTAAACTTGCTGTCACTCAGATCTCAGAGAAATAATAATAATAATAATGATGAATTAAATAATCAAAAACGGAGAAGAATAAATATAAAATAATTGTAAAATAGTTGAATAAAAAGAAGCAGCATTTTCAAATTCAATTTTACGGCATATCAACCATATATGGATTATTTAATACTGAATGAAGTGTTCTAATATCATACTATAAGTAGGAAAATTATTTTATATTCTTAGAAAACATTGCTCTTAGAAAACATTGCTCTTAGAAAACAATGCTCTTAGAAAACAATGCTCTTAGAAAACAATGCTCTTAGAAAACATTGCTCTTAGAAAACATTGCTCTTAGAAAACAATGCTCTTAGAAAACAATGCTCTTAGAAAACAATGCTCTTAGAAAACATTGCTCTTAGAAAACAATGCTCTTAGAAAACATTGCTCTTAGAAAACAATGCTCTTAGAAAATAATGCTCTTAGAAAACATTGCTCTTAGAAAACATTGCTCTTAGAAAACAATGCTCTTAGAAAACATTGCTCTTAGAAAACAATGCGCTTACAAAACATTGCTCTTAGAAAACAATGCGCTTATAAAACATTGCTCTTAGAAAACATTGCTCTTAGAAAACAATGCTCTTAGAAAACATTGCTCCTAGAAAACAATGCGCTTACAAAACATTGCTCTTAGAAAACAATGCTCTTAGAAAACATTTCTCTTAGAAAACAATGCTCTTAGAAAACAATGCTCTTAGAAAACATTGCTCTTAGAAAACAATGCTCTTAGAAAACAATGCTCTTCGACAGTGGTAATCTTTGTTCTCAACATGATTTACTCTCAGCCACCGTATCTATTTTTTTTTCTAACATTTTGAAAAGATTATTTTGTGAGCCTGCGGGCCCGCAGCGACTATTGACTGTTTTGCTAAGGAAGACCTCTAAAGAATGCTTCAGGGAAAATAATTCGTATCCAATGAAAAAGTGATATCGGAAATGAGGCGTATTTTGAGTCCAAAGATTGGTTTGGTTTGATTTGGGTTTTTTAATCTATTTTACGGCATATCAACCATATATGGATTATTTACTACCGAATTAAGTTGTCAAGGTAGGAAAATTATTTTATAGAACATTAATGGAATATTCGAATATCTATGTATCTCATATAGAGATCAAGTGTTAGGGTTAGGAAGGGGCCTCTGGATTTCTGAGAACTTCGAGTGAAGTAAAATGTAACAAACAACAGACAGACAGATGCCTTTACATAATAGATGGGAGGTGATTAACACCTTGTATTCGTAGGAAATTCGGTAGATAAAAAATAATGCAAATAGATATTAGTTAGTACTCACTTTTTGTTTCCGGACATGGCTTAGTGATGACACCAACTTGTACTTTACCAGTATTCAAGACGTCAGTAGAGATGACAGTTTCAATGAATCGTGTGGCATCTATAGTTCCTTTTATTCCCATCAGAGCAGAATCGAACGCAAAATTGATGTCGATCTCTTGTCCAGCACAGGCTAGTTTTAAATAAAAGAAATGTATATCGACTTTAAATATATATATTTTATTTTAATTCAACCCAAACAAGGCACATTGACTACTGAGAATCATGGACAAACTTTTTTTTTAGCAAGCATTCCTATGTGAAGAGTTGTGTATATTGGTATAGTAAGGGAAACAGGGAGCAGGGAATTAATTACCAGGACTAGCAGTTCGAGGAAAGAATCTATTAGAGTAAGAAACCTTTGGTATCTGGGTACTTTCACAGTAAAGGAATGGGATTTAGCTAAATGTCGACTTTGGTTGGGGTATTTACATCGAGGGTCACCAGAGCAACAAGATCACTGGAGCACATTCCATTGAAGTATGTGTAAAACAAGTACATAGATACAACATTGCGCAAGTGGGACAGCGGCTGGAGCTTGATAGATAGTGTGGGACCTATTATATGTTCACCTTGTTGGAGAGACTAGTGATGTATGCACCAGCCCAGATGTGACAACAATACACTATGCATGGGCGGATGGTGGCTGTGTAGAGATATAGGATACTGGCAGATGTAAGGGAGCCCACTTTCCTTGCCAATGTCTTCTATGTATTTGTTCCGATTCATATTACCGGTGAATGTTAGGCCGAGGAGTTTGAATGTTGGACTCTCGGGTAGGGTTAGGGTTAGGGTTAGGGTTAGGATACGGGTACTATTAACTCTGGCAATCGGTGGTTGAAAAGGTTTCCGATAATTGTTAAAGGAAATGAACTTTGTCTTAGTAGCATTAAATGATACCATCCATTGATGAGCCCATTCAACTACAGACTGAAGTTCATTTTCTAAGGATTCAGCCATTGCCTTTGATATGTGACATTAACATATAATTATATTGTTGTGGCAATACAGGTCACCCAGTGTTGAGCGATAGTAGATTAGGATCGCATATATCATTTACAATCGGAAATACCTGTCACAATGTGGGTTTATAATATTGAGGGATTTTTAATAACTGTAAGAAATCATAATCCAGTAGACTTCAATGCAATCAAGACATGGTTTAAACGGTGAGAGCTTACACAACTGAAGTTATGGGCTTAAAAAAAAGTTCATTTTTATTTAAATTTAAGCTCAAGTTACGGGAAGGGGCTTTAAATTAAATCTACTTTTGCAAATCAGTAATTAAGTCTCATTAATATTAAAAGGTTAAACATTTTCAGTGCGGTGGGCGTTAATTATATTTAAGGACCCACATTACACATTTCAGGAAGTTAGACAAACAAATACTTAAAGTCAACCCTAAACATTCTGCCATGATAAAGACTGCAAATAAAATGTCCATGATAAAAGTTAGAAAAATTTTCATTTGGTCGAGTTAAGCACCTATTATAAAATAAAAAAATAAATCGATCGACCATAATCGAGGTCGTCATTTGGGGAGGGCATCACATTCTTGTACCTCTTGTACATCTCACAGAAATATACAACAAACCTGAGCTAATAATGGAGAATAAAAATCATAAATTAATCTGAGACGTGGAGGTACAAATGGAATATTTTCCTCCAAACAAGGACTTCATATTAAGTAGGAAAATATTTGATAAATCTTAAATTTCGTCATCCCTGCAGTTCAAAGTGTGCATATCAAGGCGACAGAAAACTAAGAAAACTTGCCAGAGAGCTGAAATGAATATGAAAGATGAATAAAATTACTGTAATACCGATAATTTCAGGATCACTTGGAACACGTCGAAAATCCTGGAAAAACGATTAAATGCAGTTCGAATCAAAGGCAGCGTTTGTGAGTATGACACAAAATGGTTGAAAGTGTCAAGCAGGATGGAAAAGTCAAAACTGGAGGGTACGATTAAGACCTAAGATGTAAAGACGCTGTGGGAACGGGAATTCTGTCTAATTCCATTCACCTTCCAGGGAAATGAATGGTCGTTATCTTCGATCATTAAATGGTAATGGTTGCTGCGATAGTGCATTGTAATATGTCTGTTTTTATCGAAAGAGCCGGTGTATGCTGGAAATATGTGAAGTTTTTTGTCACTCAAACTCCAGGGAATGCTACATTTTATTACAAGTCAGCAATCAATGATAATGCCTCATTTGACAGCTTCTCGTGAGTGATAATAATAATAATAATAATAATAATAATAATAATAATAATAATAATAATAATAATAATAATAATAACCTCCACTTGAAGAGGGTGGAAAGTGCTGGGACCTTGGGGAGGCTTATTGCCACCCAAATCCCAGAGAAGACCAATGGTCGTTGCCAGTGAGAAATTAATGGTAGGCAGCTGTAACGATACCGTAAGGGCATTTGTGGTGGTGATCGAAAAGAGGTGGAGAGTACTAGAAATCTGGGGAGGTTTGTTGTCACTCAGACTCCAGGGAACACCACTGGTTGTGGTCGGAAAGTAATCACTGACGATGACTTGTGTGATAACTCCTAGTGAGCAGAAATAATGATAATGATAATAACATAAAAATGTGATGACACCAGGTTCGGCTGATACCCCACAATCCTTACCTCAATCTATTTAAACATTTTCTCTGAAAGATTACTGATATATCTTATCGAAGCGGAAGTGATTCATTCTTTTCATAAATTTTGAAGTTAAGAATAGACAGATTAAACATGGCGATTTTAGAAATTTTGCATATTACAATAAATATATACTCACGTTGTTTTGGCGGTTGTACGACCATAGCTGGTGTTGTGCTTGCAGTAATAACTGGAATAAAATAAACGAATTTCTAGTAGAAGCATGTTTTTATTACTGTTAGTACGATTAATCGGAATCGGGAATCGTAAAAATCAGAACTTTTTGGGTATCGAAATCGGTATGGGAATCGGGACAAATTTTAAAATGATTTCCGATTCCAAAAACGATTCTTTTAATTAATTTTTTTTTTTTTAACTTACTTTTTCTATTTCTACTACTAATGATAAAATGATAAACATTTATTGATTTTAAACTACCAAGAAAACTAAAATGTATGGATTATAATAACAAAATTAGGTAAAAATGGCACAGGTAAAAATGAACAGGTAAAAATAGCACATGGAAAAATGGCACGAGTGGATAAATAGGAAAACATGACACAAGTAAAAAATATCGAGTAAAAATCTTGATACAATACATAAAGAAGTTTATCTACAATTTGAAATAGATGAGGACTTTCCGCTAAATCCCCTCCACCTCTAAAAATAAAATTTTAATTTTAGGCGATTAGGTGATTTTAAAATCGGAATCGGCAATTGTATCGGAATCGGGAAAAATATTGGCATCGTCCCATCACTAATTTTTATTTGCATTTAAATGGGGAATAACCCCATTGGGAAATGGGTTATTCCGTCCTAATCAGGTATCTTTAGTAGTCTTAACGTAATTTTAAAAACCCGCTATGTATTTAAAGCAGACGGTGGATTTCTCCTAAAAGAATATCGCTCTTCCTCCAATTACAAGAAATTATAAAGTTAAGAGATGTTACTTACATCGACATTGATGAGTGGTTCATGTTTGGTTCATATTCTGATCTAAAGGAATAAATGTGAATTATTTTTTCCACCTATTCTAACTATATTAACATCAAATCGGTGTATTCTTACTTAATTCTATGATACAACATAACGTTTTGAAATACAGTATAGATAGTAATCTGCAAATACCCACAAACATTTTTGGGTATTCCTAATTTCTATATGTATTTCATAAACAGTTTTTAATAGATTAATATTTTGTAATATACAGTTGTAATTTGCATTGTCATATTTTCTTATATATATGCAATAGTTTTGTCCAGTGTAAAACGTCTCCTGTTGCTGGAGTGCGGTGAACAGATAATATACTTTTAATTATTTATTTGCAATAAGGCAATTTTTAACAGTGTAACAAATTAAGCATAAGGCCATCAAAATGGAGGTTGTTGTTCATCCTTGGTCAAAACTTATGAAAATGTCTATCCTACTCGTCACTAGAATCATGTCAGTCACCACAATACCACATTTATTCTAGGGGATATCTTAAGTAGGACACTTAAGATATCCCCAAATTTGTTGAGTATGTTGTTTTTTTTTAATATATATTCATATACAAAGATTTCACTGGAAAGATATTACACTTTGATCTTAGCCAAAATGTCACGAAACATAAAAAATAATGTTTTTATGACTAGTTATTTTTAAATGAATGAAAAAAAACTGATTTAATCTATTGCTGTATTATCTTTTAATGGGAGTGCTTAGTGAAGTATCGGTTCTGTTGTCATGAGACCATCCTCCCAGGAATTACCTTCTCCTTTTAAAGGGAGTGGAATAATCTTCCCAGGTATTACATTCTCTTTTGTTCCATTGTCATGATATGTTCTCAATCATTGCCTTCTCCTTTAAGGGTCAGTGTATGTAGTCCATTCACAATTATATCATCGTCACAGCTTATACAGTGTATGTAGTCCATTCACAGCTTATACAGTGTATGTAGTCCATTCACAGCTTATACAGTGTATGTAGTCCATTCACAGCTTATACAGTGTATGTAGTCCATTCACAGCTTATACAGTGTATGTAGTCCATTCACAGCTTATACAGTGTATGTAGTCCATTCACAGCTTATACAGTGTATGTAGTCCATTCACAGCTTATACAGTGTATGTAGTCCATTCACAGCTTATACAGTGTATGTAGTTCGTTCATCATGACATCCTTCCAGACTAGCAAAAATATGCTAACGGACTGCCACTATATTTGCGCTAGTCAAAATAAATAAATGCGAAAGTATTTTTATCTAGGGTCGCTATATTCGTATCAAAATGCTTATTTAATTCAATTTTACATTTAAATATGTTCAAACACATATATACTCAACAGAAAACTACCAAAACACATTTATCCAGATGCTTCATTTGCATAATAATTTTATAAACACTCTCTAATAAATTAATATTCTGCACAATTCATTTCTATTTTTGTTCTACAATTTTCTTATATATATGTAATTCTTTTCTTCACATTAACATTTTTATTATTATTATTAGTAGTAGTAGTAGTAGTAGTAGTAGTAGTAGTAGTAATTACAACGTTTTAATGAAAAACGTTTAACATTTAAAATGATTATTTATTTTAAAATTCGAAAGATAACTTCCCGTTTTTGTTGTTGACGACGACGACGACAACGACTACAACGATGCTGATACTGATGATGATTATCATCAAGATAACTATTACATTTGCCATAAAAAGAAAAATATGCGATTGGGGAGACCATATATTTGCTAGTCTCAATTAATAAATGCGAAAGTTGGGCCGATGTCCCACACGAACGACCTATTTCAAGTTAAGCACCATCTTTTTATATACTCTTTATGTATATATGAACTCATCGGGTCAGCAATCCAGAGTTTTTATAATATATGCTACAGAAGAAAACACAGGAAAATGCTCTCAAGGTCCACCGAACGGGAGAGAGGATGATGGACCAAAAAGAAACTATTGGAAAACGACTCAGATAGACCAACGGATAAAGGATAAAGAACAATACACGGACTTCCCATGCGTCTGTGATGAAGATTCATCGAAGCAATATGGGATGTGCTTCTCACCCAATGACTCATAAGCAGCGCTCTGTATCACAGATAAGACGTCGGAAAACCAAGGCCAGGACGCAACCCACAGTGCCGAGGATATCCATGCAGTTGTGCCAAAGAGTGAAATAAACTTCCCAGAATAACATTTCCACCGGTCAGCAGTTCGGAAAAATAGTGCATGCTTCACCATACACTAAGCAAAAGTAAAAACGTTTCTCTTTATGAATTAACTCTTATTTGTTATTGTTTTTTAATTCAATGATTGTTTTGCTTTTAATATGACAAATAGTTTTTTTTTTCGCAATATTTTATTTTCTGGAAAAATATTTAGCATTTGTGTTGTTCTTTTCTGCAGACAAGCCGATTCGATTTATCTAAATTGCCGGTGAAAAGGCAAATTGAGTTTTGTTACATTCTTTCTTTTTCTTTAAGTCACATTTAAAAGATAATAAAATTTGTTCCGAAATTACCAAAATGCTAATGGTTCGTGTTTACAACAAAGTTATTAATGAAAAGTTTATTATTTTAAACTAGCATGGCTACACCGTATTTCCTGGGTGAATAGTAATTTATTTTGATCAATAACCATCGGGGTTCTACTATTGTATCATGCGAGGAAAATCCTACTGTAAAAACCGAAACAACTAATGGAGGTTAAAAAAGAAACAAATACGCGAGTTAAATTTTACTTAAGGAAGAAATACCTGAGTAAAGTTTAAAAAACGCGAGATCAGTTTTACTCAAAAACTAACCTACCCCCTTCTTTCTCTCTTTCTCTCTGTCTCTCTATGTCTCTCTCTCTCTCTCTATCTCTCTATCTCTATGTATCTATCTATTTCTATCTATCTATCTCTGTGTCTCATCCATAAATAAAACATCTGATTAATTCTTATTTTCGTCACAGAAATATTAAAAACAGGAAACATTATTTGGTGCCTATTAAAAATGGAAGAAATTGTTTCCTTTATTTTATACTAACAATTATTAAGATTAAACCTCATTGCACTGAACCTGATCACCCCCAACACCACCACCACCACCAACCCTAACCCTAACCCCAACACCACCACCACCAACCCTAACCCTAACCCCAACACCACCACCAACAACAACCCTAACCCTAACCCACCACCACCAACAACAACACCAACAACAACACCAACACCAACACCAACAACAACACCAACAACATCATTTATTTCGATTGTCATTTCAAAAGAGATTTGTAGGATAGAGAACAATACAAGACTTTCTGCGTATTTAAAGATATTACGGTGGGAGTCATGTTAGAAAAAGGACAGACTGACAGATAAATAGAACATCTCTTATATTGCCTATGTTCCTTACAGTCCATTGCAGAGTACAACAATAATGCAAAGGACTGCGTAAAAAAGTGGGGAAACTGTCGTATATGACCACATGCGTCAAAGACACACAAAGAAGAAGTTAACATTCTATTTAAAATTTAAACAGGACATACTAACAGATAAACAGAACTTCTCATATAGTTGCCTCTGTTTCTTACAGCCCATTTCTCAGAGAAGAGACGTTGCTAGTCTCTCTCTACTCTATCGTTATTTTCATGGATGGTGCTCGGCTTAGCTCTAATCGTTGGTGCCTTCTTATAAAACATTCACAGCAAGAACTTGTGTTACAACCACACAACGAAAAATACTTCCTTTCCCCCCTCCATGTGCCGTGCATCAGGCGGAGTTTCCTCCCTACCATTCTATATCCTCTAAATATAGCTCACAACTCTCATAGACATAAGCTTTTTAGTAAAAACCTATTCAAATTACTGACGATTCTTGACAACAGGGACCCGAATCAGTGCCTCGGACACTAAAAATCTGAGGTGACCCAGTGTGTCGCACCTTGAAAAGTAATTGATGTGTTCTAACTCTGTCGGTAATGTCTCAAATCTGAGGTGACCCAGTGTGTCGCACCTTGAAAAGTAATTGATGTGTTCTAACTCTGTCGGTAATGTCTCAAATCTGAGGTGACCCAGTGTGTCGCACCTTGAAAAGTAATTGATGTGTTCTAACTCTGTCGGTAATGTCTCAAATCTGAGGTGACCCAGTGTGTCGCACCTTGAAAAGTAATTGATGTGTTCTAACTCTGTTGGTAATGTCTCAAATCTGAGGTGACCCAGTGTGTCGCACCTTGAAAAGTAATTGATGTGTTCTAACTCTGTCGGTAATGTCTCAAATCTGAGGTGACCCAGTGTGTCGCACCTTGAAAAGTAATTGATGTGTTCTAACTCTGTCGGTAATGTCTCAAATCTGAGGTGACCCAGTGTGTCGCACCTTGAAAAGTAATTGATGTGTTCTAACTCTGTTGGTAATGTCTCAAATCTGAGGTGACCCAGTGTGTCGCACCTTGAAAAGTAATTGATGTGTTCTAACTCTGTCGGTAATGTCTCAAATCTGAGGTGACCCAGTGTGTCGCACCTTGAAAAGTAATTGATGTGTTCTAACTCTGTTGGTAATGTCTCAAATCTGAGGTGACCCAGTGTGTCGCACCTTGAAAAGTAATTGATGTGTTCTAACTCTGTCGGTAATGTCTCAAATCTGAGGTGACCCAGTGTGTCGCACCTTGAAAAGTAATTGATGTGTTCTAACTCTGTTGGTAATGTCTCAAATCTGAGGTGACCCAGTGTGTCGCACCTTGAAAAGTAATTGATGTGTTCTAACTCTGTCGGTAATGTCTCAAATCTGAGGTGCCACAGTGTGTCGCACCTTGAAAAGTAATTGATGTGTTCTAACTCTGTTGGTAATGTCTCAAATCTGAGGTGACCCAGTGTGTCGCACCTTGAAAAGTAATTGATGTGTTCTAACTCTGTTGGTAATGTCTCAAATCTGAGGTGACCCAGTGTGTCGCACCTTGAAAAGTAATTGATGTGTTCTAACTCTGTCGGTAATGTCTCAAATCTGAGGTGACCCAGTGTGTCGCACCTTGAAAAGTAATTGATGTGTTCTAACTCTGTCGGTAATGTCTCAAATCTGAGGTGACCCAGTGTGTCGCACCTTGAAAAGTAATTGATGTGTTCTAACTCTGTCGGTAATGTCTCAAATCTGAGGTGACCCAGTGTGTCGCACCTTGAAAAGTAATTGATGTGTTCTAACTCTGTTGGTAATGTCTCAAATCTGAGGTGACCCAGTGTGTCGCACCTTGAAAAGTAATTGATGTGTTCTAACTCTGTCGGTAATGTCTCAAATCTGAGGTGACCCAGTGTGTCGCACCTTGAAAAGTAATTGATGTGTTCTAACTCTGTTGGTAATGTCTCAAATCTGAGGTGACCCAGTGTGTCGCACCTTGAAAAGTAATTGATGTGTTCTAACTCTGTCGGTAATGTCTCAAATCTGAGGTGCCACAGTGTGTCGCACCTTGAAAAGTAATTGATGTGTTCTAACTCTGTTGGTAATGTCTCAAATCTGAGGTGACCCAGTGTGTCGCACCTTGAAAAGTAATTGATGTGTTCTAACTCTGTTGGTAATGTCTCAAATCTGAGGTGACCCAGTGTGTCGCACCTTGAAAAGTAATTGATGTGTTCTAACTCTGTTGGTAATGTCTCAAATCTGAGGTGACCCAGTGTGTCGCACCTTGAAAAGTAATTGATGTGTTCTAACTCTGTCGGTAATGTCTCAAATCTGAGGTGACCCAGTGTGTCGCACCTTGAAAAGTAATTGATGTGTTCTAACTCTGTTGGTAATGTCTCAAATCTGAGGTGACCCAGTGTGTCGCACCTTGAAAAGTAATTGATGTGTTCTAACTCTGTCGGTAATGTCTCAAATCTGAGGTGACCCAGTGTGTCGCACCTTGAAAAGTAATTGATGTGTTCTAACTCTGTCGGTAATGTCTCAAATCTGAGGTGACCCAGTGTGTCGCACCTTGAAAAGTAATTGATGTGTTCTAACTCTGTTGGTAATGTCTCAAATCTGAGGTGACCCAGTGTGTCGCACCTTGAAAAGTAATTGATGTGTTCTAACTCTGTCGGTAATGTCTCAAATCTGAGGTGACCCAGTGTGTCGCACCTTGAAAAGTAATTGATGTGTTCTAACTCTGTCGGTAATGTCTCAAATCTGAGGTGACCCAGTGTGTCGCACCTTGAAAAGTAATTGATGTGTTCTAACTCTGTTGGTAATGTCTCAAATCTGAGGTGACCCAGTGTGTCGCACCTTGAAAAGTAATTGATGTGTTCTAACTCTGTCGGTAATGTCTCAAATCTGAGGTGACCCAGTGTGTCGCACCTTGAAAAGTAATTGATGTGTTCTAACTCTGTCGGTAATGTCTCAAATCTGAGGTGACCCAGTGTGTCGCACCTTGAAAAGTAATTGATGTGTTCTAACTCTGTTGGTAATGTCTCAAATCTGAGGTGACCCAGTGTGTCGCACCTTGAAAAGTAATTGATGTGTTCTAACTCTGTCGGTAATGTCTCAAATCTGAGGTGACCCAGTGTGTCGCACCTTGAAAAGTAATTGATGTGTTCTAACTCTGTCGGTAATGTCTCAAATCTGAGGTGACCCAGTGTGTCGCACCTTGAAAAGTAATTGATGTGTTCTAACTCTGTCGGTAATGTCTCAAATCTGAGGTGACCCAGTGTGTCGCACCTTGAAAAGTAATTGATGTGTTCTAACTCTGTCGGTAATGTCTCAAATCTGAGATGACCCAGTGTGTCGCACCTTGAAAAGTAATTGATGTGTTCTAACTCTGTCGGTAATGTCTCAAATCTGAGGTGACCCAGTGTGTCGCACCTTGAAAAGTAATTGATGTGTTCTAACTCTGTCGGTAATGTCTCAAATCTGAGGTGACCCAGTGTGTCGCACCTTGAAAAGTAATTGATGTGTTCTAACTCTGTTGGTAATGTCTCAAATCTGAGGTGACCCAGTGTGTCGCACCTTGAAAAGTAATTGATGTGTTCTAACTCTGTCGGTAATGTCTCAAATCTGAGGTGACCCAGTGTGTCGCACCTTGAAAAGTAATTGATGTGTTCTAACTCTGTCGGTAATGTCTCAAATCTGAGGTGACCCAGTGTGTCGCACCTTGAAAAGTAATTGATGTGTTCTAACTCTGTCGGTAATGTCTCAAATCTGAGGTGACCCAGTGTGTCGCACCTTGAAAAGTAATTGATGTGTTCTAACTCTGTCGGTAATGTCTCAAATCTGAGGTGACCCAGTGTGTCGCACCTTGAAAAGTAATTGATGTGTTCTAACTCTGTCGGTAATGTCTCAAATCTGAGGTGACCCAGTGTGTCGCACCTTGAAAAGTAATTGATGTGTTCTAACTCTGTCGGTAATGTCTCAAATCAAACTTTAAAACACTTAAGTAGAGTCTACTATCTTACTTTTTGTTTGGTGCTTTCCAAGTGAAATATCTCCTTTTTTTTAATAAGTAAGAGATGAGACAACTTTATTGACAAAAATATTCTTTATTTCAGAAGTATCAGATGATACGATTTTCAGAACAAAAATCCAACAAGTGAACCAGTAGCACTTTCCAAAACTGTTAACTCTAGGAACGAGAGCATAGGGAGGGTGCGTTAGAGTTTTAGACTTTTCTAAAGATGGTGCAACTTAAAGTCGGTATCAAATCAGCCATTAATAGTTTGGGTTGGGAGAAAATAAAAGAAATCTGATCCCACTGATCCATGATGCCCCACTGACCCATTATGCCCCACTGACCCATTATGCCCCACTGACCCATGATGCCCCACTGATCCATGATGCCCCACTGACACATAATGCCTCACTGATCCATGATGCCTCACTGACCCATGATGTCTCACTGATCCATGATGCCTCACTGGCCCATTATGCCCCATTGACCCATGATGCTCCACTGATCCATGATGCCTCACTGACCCAGTATACCCTATTGACCCATGATGCTCCACTGATCCATGATGCTTCACTGACCCATTATGCCCCATTGACCCATGATGTTCCACTGACCCATTATGCCTCACTGACCCATGATGCCTCACTGATCCATGATGCCTCACTGACCCATGGTGCCCCACCTCACCTTTCGTATAAGTAAAAGTAAATATAGAAGCAAACATGTCTATATCGTATCTACTAATTTTTATTGGACTAAAGATTTCTCCTTCTTTATGGGAATTTTTTATTTGAATAAACCTTTTCCTTTACAAAGAAATTTTTTTCATTATAACTAAAATTAACAATAATTGAATCGAACAATAAATTGTGTTTTAAAAACAATAGATTAAAACGTTGAAGTCAATCATTTGAATACCTAATTACCATAATTATTGTGTGCACACTTCATAATAAATTAATGTTTGGTGTTATACATTTGTAATTTTATTGTTTTATTTTTATCTCACACGGAAAAATGTTGGCACTGGTACAGCTTATGAACCAGATAAAACCGACTTTTGACTGACGCAATAAGACATAAACAACAGAGAAAAACCGAATAAAGCCGAACTGCGTCAAAATCAAAACGAAACGACTTATCCGTGTGTGCTTGTGAAATTGTAGAGTCACTGTTTATTTGGTACTAGTACAACTTTTAAACCATACAAAACCGACTTTTGCCGACACAGAATTACGTAAACAGCCGAAAAACGCCGAATGAAAACGAAGCGGCGTCAAAATCAAAACGCGGCGGCTTTCCACAGAAGAAATAATGAAGGAAAAACACTCACCGTATGTTTATTTTAATGACTATTTATTGTTTGTAAATAAAATCAAGGACATATTTTATTTTTCACGCGAAAGTTACATTCATTTTTTAGTGAAATTGTTTGTTTTTTTATCAATAAATTAAAAGATTGGAACAAACGAAATAAATTAAGCAACGATTTTTACAGATTATCTTTCGCTTATTTTGTTACTAGTAAACCGTTTGAAACAGACCAAATCAACTAGGTTAGGGTAAGGGTTAGGGTAAGGGTTAGGGTAAGGTAAGGGTTAATTTAGGATTCGTTTAGTGTTAGTTTAGGGTTAGGGCTAGGATAAGGGTTAGGGTTAGGTTAGGGTTAATTTAGGATTCGTTTAGTGAATGAAATACTGCACTTATATATCTACCATCAGACCCATATGCTAACCTGAGTATTTATCTGTGTAGAATTATTAACCCTAACCCTAACCTGAGTATTTAGATGTGTTTAATTTGTAATCACTACTGCAATTCTGCTTTTCATATCATTATTGAAAAATGTCTCCATTTTAAAAATGTTCATAAGCGGATTATTTATAGTTTGAAAGCATACAGCGTAACCTATTTCGACCCATTTGTATCGCTAGTGACACCTCTATTTCATCTCAAAGCTGTCAAACCTTTCTACCAAATTAATATAGAAGAGTGGAAACTTACCTTCACAGGTGAGAACAACAAGTCTATCTACAGTGTCTTTCAAAGCACTATAGCTATTGAGTGATATAACATTCTTGGTACAGCTTGCAATGGCATATAATTCGTCAAGTATGATGTTGTTTCCGACTCCTATTGCAGCGATATCGACTCCTTCTCTTTTAAGCCGTTCCGCTTCAGCAGCAGTTTCTTTGGGATAATCCGAATCTCCGTCGGTAAGTAAGATGATAATTTTCTTAACATTCCGCCTTGCCACCTGGAAGAAAACCATTCGTGCATAACGGAGTGCATTTGCTGTGTTCGTAGACTCTCCCATATCTTCTCGAAATACAATGTTGTTTAGGCCTGCAAGTGTATCGGCCTTTGTACTGTATCTGCTAAACCCAAAAGCTGTATCAAAAATGGCTGTGTGACCAAAAGATACGGCTGCAATACGGACATTATTTGGACCAATTGTAAAACGTTTTGTAACATTTTGCAAGAAATGTATTCCTTTTTTGAAATCGTGTGGGTAGATACTTTTTGAAGAGTCGATTATGAAAGCGATGTCAGCTGGTACACGTTTGCATCCTGCAAAAAAAAAGTAAATTGTGGTTCATACAAACATAGTCTGTGAGACACATATGCAATACTTCGACACAACGAGAAAAAACATCACCTGACAATACTTTGTAAATAACTAAGTTCGCTGCAACTTTTTATTTTACATTTTTACTCAACCCTTACATATTTATTAGCCTTACTCAATTTAAAATGTTATTACAATGCCTTCAGGACGTTTGATGAATCGGAAAAAGAGGGTTCACAAGGGCAACTTCTTTAGTTATCTTTTGGACGGCGTAAGTAACTGATTTTCCCATAACTGGATCGAATATTTCCTTGTTTATACTTTGTACTGGTTCTAGTCATGTCGGCTCTCATATTGGCGATCTCCGAGAGTGCGTGCACTAATTTACAAGTTGTGCACAAAAATAAATGTAAGCATACTCACAAAAAAACACAAACATAGATATATAAATTGCGTATATGACTTGTTGGTAACGAACATATGTGTGTGTCGTTGGGGCCCCACCGCTAGCATCTACATCTGAGTTAGGTTCCAGTCTTTCAAATACAGAATATCAGCTTAATACTAACTGAGATCATTCCTGTCGAGCCAAGTCATTGTCTACCCGAAGTTATCTACTCATCAGATCTCATCATCTGCCGAACCCTCACTCCTCGCGTCTACTCCAATTTCATTTAAGCTGAACTCTGCTAAGTATATTTAGTTTTGACCGGAAATCCTAAACGTCCGTTTTTTTCTCTCAGCCAACCTCAGTTGATCAGCA
>OY744550.1:11190496-11427996 GCA_963556195.1 Sepiola atlantica | reverse complement strand
TTATATATATATATATATATATATATATATGTGTGTATATATACATACATATATATATATCAATTATATATATATATATATGTGTGTATATATACATATATATATATATATATATCAATTATATACATATATATCAATTATATATATATATATGTGTGTGTATATACATACATATATATATCAATTATATATATATATGTGTGTATATATATACATATATATATATATATATATATATATATATAACTACTATGCATTTCTGCGCCCACTGGAGATACCCAGGTTTCGTCCGTCACGTCATCCGAGACTTAGGATAAATTCTGAGTTGCAATACCCTAGACATCGTCATCAGTCTCGGATAGTGATGGCGCATTGTGTAAGATGCCTAAACCGGAAGTTTTGTAATTACCATCCGCAGGTCTATTCTCTTTTTGGGAAAATTAATCTGATTAGTGTTTCAAGTCGCTCTCTTCATAATTAATTAGATGAAACCTCGGAATGCTTGTTTTTTTTTTCTTCTTTTCTGTAAGGTGCAAAATGTTCTTGGAATAAATGTACGTTGGGTTAGGGTTACTCTCAGTTCACCGGCTGCTGATAAAAATGTACCTCGTCTTAGTACTATAACAAGGGTGCCATTTTCGTCATCTATTCAATCTCGGTTGTTTTTTTGTTTTTTTTCTGTTTTATAAATTAGTTTTAATAAATAGTGACCACGTTTAATTTTCGTTACTGATGTGCCACCACTTATCAAGGCACGGGCCACTCAAGGATAAGGATTACACAGATCGTCAATTGGACTATGATCGCTTGCACCTGCCTGCAGGAGGGGATCCAAAACAAATGAGTTGGATGGGCAGAAGATTACTTAAGAGGAATTGATTATACAAGGAGACGACTCAACAAGTATTTGTTTACATTAGACTTGAAGACGACCATGATGCAGTCAGTTAGCAAGATTGAATGTTCTTAGCAAATAAATGTTATTCATTTAAGTTTCTTTGGTTTTTAGTAAGGAGAGGGAGAAAGGATACAGTAGAGAGAGAGAGAGAGAGAGAGAGAGAAAGAGAGAACGAGAAGTTGTGCGAAAGAGGTTGTATGGAGAAGAAGAGAACACCTCCCCAACTAGATTGCCAAGTCGATGTTGTACACTGTAAAGACAGGGGAAGGTGCTCAGAGCGGCAACTCTCAAGATATGACAGCAGGAGAGGGAGAAAGGAAAGTTATTTGCTGTTGTTATAGCTAGACGAGTTCATGCTGTGAATGTTTTATAGGAGTACCAGGTATTGGAGCTCGGCCAAGAACCTACCATGAACATAACGATACAGTAGAGAGAGAGGGGGAGAGAGAGAGAGAGAGAGAGAGAGAGAAGGGTTGTGCGAAAGAGGTTGTATGGAGAAGAAGAGAACCCCCCCCCCCCACTAGATAGCCAAGTCGATTTTGTACTCTGTAAAGACAGCAGTACTCCATCTTCGGACGTTAATTAGGGAAGAACATTTATGTTTCTTCCATATAAATTTAAGAGATATTGTACTTATAAAACGTGGAATATTTCCCTCTAAAATAAACTTAAATTTTACTTTGTGTGTCTTCTCTGCTTTGTCTGTTTATTTCCTATTTCTCGTCTGGCCGTATTTCTATATTCTTCTCTACTATTCGCTTTTCCTTTTCCTTCTTTCTTTCCTTTTTTTCTTCCTATTTTCATCAAATTTTTCTTTTCTTTTTTTCTTTTCCTCTGATACTATTTTCTCCCCTTTCTCTTTTCCTCTTCTCCTTCTTCTTCTGTATTGCTTTATCATCTTATATTTTTGTAAATTTTCCCCAGTTGGATTTTGGTCGTTGAGACATTAAAACATTTTTTTTTACTTGCCTTCGGAAGATATCTTTGAGCAATGCAATTACTGATTTGTTGTGTTTTTCTTGGAGATGTATATGCTTGAATTCCTTCTGGTATGTGACGCATTTCTTTGCAAATTAAACTTTAAGATCACAATATTTTCTGAAATGAACTTTTTATTTATTTAAATTTCTGGAAGATGTTCGTATATATTTGCTGAACATTAATAATATTCGAATATTTGGAAGATTATCTGCTGTGTTTACTGAATATTCATGATATCTGGATGCATTATTTTTCCATCGAGGTTGATTTTCTTTGCTCAAAATAAATTTGTAGAGGTTGATTCAGTTTGCTCAAAATAAATTTGTAGAGGTTGATTCAGTTTGCTCAAAATAAATTTACGGAACCGGACAATAAAAAAAATGAAATAAATGGTGAGAATAAAAATTGGAAAAAGAATAATATTTATTGAACCATCAACTTTATTCGAAGTTTGCTGCTGGTTAAGGATGGACAGACGAATACGAACAATAGAGCATGCACACTATGATGCCCTTCACTTACACAATATAAAAAAACACGCGGCGAAGTTACCGTCTGATAACATCCTATCTTCAACGTCTGCTCTTTTTTATTTTTCGCTTTCTTCATGGGATGATTGCGTCCCGTAACATACACCTCTATCTTATATCTATCAACATTTTTTCGATCGATCACCTGGACAATGAAACTTGCGATTGTTTTCAATGTTATCGAAATGAATACATGCGAAAGCTTTTTCCATCTATCCTAACTATATTAACATCAAAACAAATCGTACTTATCTAATTCTATGATACGATATAACATTTTAAAATACCGTATATATAGTATTCTGCAAACACCCACAAATACATTTAAATCTTCTAAATTTGCATATTTATTATATAATCAACTTCTAATAAATTAATATTCTGTTATATACAGTTGTTATTAATTCATATTTTCTTATACATATGCAATACGCAAAATTGTTGTTGATAGTAAAACCTCTGATGTCGTTCGGATGTTGATATGACGCAGGGATGATTAAAGAAAGCCGACATAGATCATAAGATGTGTTCCTTACACCCCGAGTGTGCGCCATGTGTACAGCCCTCGATGTGCTCCGGGCGATGAGTTAAACACTAAATTTGAAGAAAAGAAACCTTTCCCTCAAGGAACTGTGGAGCGGAAATAGCAAGGGATATTTTTTGTGTTACAATAGAAGTAGTGATTGATACTAGTGGGTATATGTTATTGTGTGATTGGGATCTATTCTATTTCATGACTATATGGACACATATATATATATATATATATATATATATATATATATATATATAAAGAATTGAGTCAGGCGTGTGCTGACACCTTGAACACACACACACCCATACACACACACACACACACATATATATATATATATATATATATATATATATATATATATATATATATATATATATACACCCCGAGTGTGCTCCGGGCGATTAGTTAAACACTAAATTAGTGTTGGATACTAGTGGGTATATGTTATTGTGTGATGGTGATCTATTCTATTTCATGACTATATGGACTCTTCCAGACACTACGTACAGAGGAGTCTACGACGAAGGACGAACACACTCTCTGCAACAACAGTCGCAGAAAGACTGCAGAATGGTAAACACACATCGAGGATCCGTTCTCGGTAGGAACTGAACCTTTTCGGTGCCCTTTTATCTGTTGATCTGAAGGATTAGTCTTGAATAGTCTTAGTAGGTCCACAGTCCCAGGCCTTGCTTCTCCTCTTTGGGGAGGAGTTAGTAATTTTTAAGATGTCAAAGTACTATCTCTTTAGTGGTACTGGCTTGTTCTCCCGCCTTTCGGCCTTGTGCCACATCTTCTTGTGGTGGGAAGGAAGGAAATTCCATTATTTCTGTAACATTGTTCAAGAAAAACTTCAGACTGGTACATACCAGTCGAGTATCCGTCCGCGATAATCAGTACGACTGAGACTAGGTCAACTTCATGGCCTTTTATCTGTTGGACTGAGGTATAAGTCTTGGGGAGTTCTAGGAGGTCAACCCTCCCAGGTCTTGCCTCCCCTCTTTGGGATAGATTTAGTTTATTGATAACAGCCTGGAAAGTGGGGAGAATCAAACCAGCGCCACTATAGAAGGGGCATTCTGGCCTATTAAATATTACCTGCGCAGCCCTGTCAGCATTCCCCAATCGGGACGCCTCAGGCAGTTAGCAATAAACTAGCTTCTCCCCGAAAAAGAAGAAGCCAGGACTGTGACGGTGAACCTACCAAGACTATCTAGGACTAATACCTCAGCCCGACAGGTAAAAGGCAACCGATAGGGCTCAGTTTCTGCCAGACTGATTGTCAAGTAACTTTCGTTGAAGAAATATTTCTCGTCCTTCGTCATCGGCTCCTCTATACATAATGTCTAGAATAGTCCACATAGTCAGGAAATAGGGTAGATCGATTAGTTACGTAGGGAGAAGCTTACCTTGGAATATGATATCATGACAACAGAACATAGTACACTACCTACACCCACCCTCCCACCCCCAAACTGAGAAAGTAATCATGGAGGATGGTAGAACGAAAAACGAACGAACCGGAATTCACCCAAAGCGATTTGAACCGGTTTTCTCCAAACGAGGAAGTTTCTAGGGTATATCAAATTCACAAGCGGTCCTCAGTCGCATGATATTCTGGTCAGGGAAGATGACGACGTTAGATTTTTGCTGTTCTTGCAGGAAGGGGTCGACAGAATCCAACATACAGCACCTGGTATTCCCAAATGGTCACCCATCCGGTGTGTAAACAAGATTGAAATGATACTACATTACTCCCTCCCCAAAAGGGGGGAGAATTGCTGTTTTCTAGGTTGGAATCTATCCATCTAACACTTATTGTTGACTAGTATTTGACCTTGAAGTAGGGTCTTTTAGTTCCTTACATCAAGTGGCTTCATGCCTTGTCTAGAATGACTTCCATAAAAAAATACCTGAAAGGATTATCCCTTCCCCCTTAAAAAAGAAGGAGGTAATTCCTGTGAGAAGGGTCTTGTGACAACAAAACCGATACTACACTACCAAACCTTATTAAAAGACAATACAATAATAGATTAAATCAGTTACTTTTTTCATTCATTTCAAAATGTGTCGCCATAAAAACATGACTTTTATGGTTTTTGATGAATTCTGTAGACCGGTACCGTATTGGTTTACCCTCCCAGGCTTTGCCTTCTCACACTTTGAGAAGAGGTTAGTTTATTGGTAATCGCCTGGAACGTTCCTACTGGGGAATACATTTTTTTGTAGTCCAGAGCGCACTAATCCTAATGCACTGACAAACCACACCTGTCCTTGTACCTAGACTCCTGGGGAGGAAGTAAATCAAAATACTTTGACCGTGTGTCTAACCTCCTGCTTGGGGGTGGGGGTGGTAAATAACTTGACGTTTTGGCTAAGATCAGAGTGCAGTATCTGTTCTGATGGATGGTACACTCTGCAGACCGGTACCGTCTTGGCTATCAGACTTGATTTCTCCGATCTAAGGTATTGTTCTGTGCAGTTCTAGGAGGTCCACCTTCCCAGGCTTTGCCTTCTCTTTGAGAATAGGTTAGTTTATTGGTAATCGCGTGAGGCGCCCTATCGAGGAATGCCGAGTGTTATAATCCTAGTATGCATGCTAACCAACATCAAACCTCGTGTTTCACCTCCTGGCGAAGAGGTAAATAAATATGTCGTATCATAGAATTAAATAAGCTGTGTTGATGTAAATTTAGTTAAGATGATTGGAAAGACTTTCGCATTTATTCATTTTGATGAATATATCATAAGAATATAAGAATATAAGATTATACGAATATAAGAACATAACCTAATAGGTCCCTCACTGTCAGCCAAGCTTCAGCCTCTGTCCCATCGCCGCAATGTGGCATCCTTGTGCGTGTTTTACAAATACTTCAATGGATTATGCTCCGATGAGTTGGCTACTCTTGTGCCCCCTCGACGTAAATTCACTAGACCAACTCGACAATCAGCTAGGTCTCATTCATTCACTGTGGAGGTCCCCAGATGTCGGAGAGCCTTCTACTCAAATAGCTTCTTTCCTCGTACTGCTGGCCTCTGGAACTCTCTCCCTGTCCCCTGTTTCCCCGACAGAACAGATATGCAGAAGTTTAAAACTAATGTAAACAGACATCTCGCTGCGCAGATCCCAAGTTAGGTTGACCCCCCCTTCCTTCTCCCCCTTTCCTTTCTCAGTAGCCCCTTACGTCTACATTGGCGGCCTGCCTTGTTTGGGGTGAACTATGTTAAAAATAAAAATTAAAAAAAAATATAATAATAATAATTATATAATATAATATTGATAATTATAATCATTATAATTTATATAATAATTATATATATAATATATATGCAATTATATGTAATATATAATCAAAACTGATATAATATATATAATTTATATAACAATTATATATGTATATGATATAATAATTATAATTATAGAATAGAATATAATAATAAGAAGAATATGAAACTATTATAAAAATATAAGATTATAAGATTATAAAAATATAAGAATATAAGAATATAAGTATATAAAATTATAAGAATATAAAATTATAAGAATATAAGACTATAAGATTATAATAATATAAGGATATAATATAATAATAATAATTATATAATATTTATAATCATAATAATTATAATTTATATAATAATTATATATAATTATATATATATAATTATATATAATTTATATAATATATAATCAAAATTTATATAATATATAACATATATATAATGTATATAATTATGATATATATATATATAATATAATATAATATAATAATTATAATTATAGGATATTATAATAAGAAGAATAATATAAGACTATAATAATACATAATATGTATATATATATATATATATATATATATAATTTATATAATAATCATAATTATAGAATATAATAATTATAATTATAGAATATAATAATGAAACTATAATCACAATATACGACTATAAGTATATAAGAATATAAGAATATACGATTATAAGTATATAAGAATATGAGAATATAAGATCATAAGAATATTAGAATATAAGAGAATATTAATATATTATAAGAAATCTGTTACTTTGTAACAATTGAAGGGTGCACACACGAAAAAACAAAACAATGACAAATGAAAACATAGAGGATGTGATATATATATATATATATATATATATATATATATATATATATGTATATATATATATATTTTGATTTTATTCCATTAGTTGCGACAAAACAAGTTTTGTTTCATTGGTGACCCCTGGATATTTGTAACAAGTTAATTATATATATATATATATATATATATATATATATATATATATATATATAAAATTAAAAGGAAAAAGGAATAAAAATCTATGAAGAGAAAAGAGCGATGAAGATCTGACAATTTGAACGAGCTGTGGGAGAATATATATTTTTCTATTAAGTATACAATTTTGTAACTATTTCAAACATGCTACTTACCTTTGTTTGACGGGCCAACGATATCTTTGGGCGGATTGAACACGGCATCAAAAAATAAGGCATGCTACAAATAAAAAAGCATAAAATTAATCAATCAAATAATTAAATTAATTAGAGATCAAATTAATAGAAAATTTATGCAAAAATATTTCATCCCAACTTTTGAGATCAAATTATAGAAAAAACGTTTGCAAAAATATTTTACTTTTGAAATCTACCTAAAACTAAACGAAACTTCACTGAGAAAACATTTATTTGCTAGAACTACACGTCTGTGGAACACAATACCGCAGAGCTGCTTCTCGGCTGACTACAACATGGCCGTTTTTAAGTGCAATGTAAAGAAAAACAAAGAGACTGGAACCAATAAAAAGAACACATTTTTCAAGCGTTTGCCGATTGAAAAACGACCATTTCTCTTAATAATTTCAACATTTGATTTTGTTGAAAATGTTGTTACTGCGGCAGGTTCAATTTATTTATTCATGTTTTTTAATTTCGTTCACATCCCAAAACGCAGATTGCCACCGAGACGTGAAATAAATTAAGATGCCCCTAATTCACAGTAGGGGCTACTGTGAATTAGGGGCATCTTAATTTTTTATTTGGGGGGGGGGGGGGAGTGCAGCGCGGTGATTGTTCACATTACTTTTAAACTTCTGCATGTTGGTACAGTCCCCCGCTTTAACCTTTTCTTTTTTGGAGCAAGCCTTGTGTACGATGCGAAAACAATCATCGGAGTACACATCACCACACACTCTGTTGTCATACAGGTGTTGACCAAAGGACGATAATTACTTTGTGAGTGCCCGGATGTGCTCTGTAAACGTCTTGATATGCTTTGTAAACACCCGGATGCGCCCGTTAGTACATTTCTTTTCACTACCCGTGATTTGTGAAAACACTTAGGGATATCGTTCGTTAAAATTCGGGCGATATTCGTTCGTTTTTTTTTTCTTCCCACGCTTTACCCTTTCCTTTTTTCTCTAAAAGTAATTTTATGTATTTATTAAATCATTTCTTCTAATCGTTATCCGTTTACGTTCACTTTTGAAGATCTGTCGACCGATTATTAAATCGTTTAATTTAATCGTCTCCTTTTCGCCTATCTATAGAAACTCTTATGCCTCGTCGGTATACCTTTCTTTCTCCCTTCATTTGAATTACCTACATTCGAAATTAATTAGCATGATATTTTAGAAAAAGTTTACGTAAAATGTCCCTTTTTTTTATTAATTCACTTTAATTAATATCAAGTTTAATCCCTCGTATATTGTGAAGGTAAAAACAGATATAGCCAAGGAATTTTATAGGTGCTCTTATAGAAGACACACCATGTTTCCGTTACTTTGCTTCGTCAACGTTCGGACAGGTCTCGGACGCATCAGAGAGTTGAGAAGGCGAAAAGTGACAAACGATAAATTGAAGACTGGTAGACGATAAATTCAGATGAAGAAAAGTAAAATACATATATAAAAATAAAGAACGAGCAAACCATAGCAAAACAACTGTTATTAATTCGATTCTCATTTTTTTGTCAAACGAACCATTGGTAATCAAATGTTTTTAAATAAGTTTTGTTTGTTTGTCTGTGCACGAAAAAGCTTCAAAAGATGTTTTTTTATATATAATAAACAACCAATTTCATGTTTCTTTGGAGTTTATTTCAGTTTTTTTTTCAATGTTTCTTTCTTTTTAACATAGTCTGTGTTAGGGTTAAATATTAGGTTTAGGGTTAGGATTAGGGATAGAGTTAGTGTTTAGGTTTAGGTTTAGGGTTAGGGTTAGGGTTTAGGGTTTAGGGTTAATCTTTCGCAAGAAATGACCGTTGCCGACAGAACTGCATGAGTCCTTCGGTAAATTCAACGCGCTGACACAGATCGTAGAAATTCATTTCTTCCAAAAAATATATATATATAATATTTATATATAAATATTAAATTATTAATACGAACACACGGTAGCGTTTCAAGCTTATTGCTCTCATCAGTGCAGGAAAGTAATAATTTCAGACGGTCGGAAGGCGCGAACCCGGTTCACGGAATCAGCAATCAGAAGTGATCTATTGGGAATAGGTATATGATTCGGGACAGAATTAAACCTTCATTGTGTGTGAATATCCTCTGTCTGTCTCTATCTATCTAGCTATCTATCTATCTCCTCTGACTTTCTCTCTCTACTTTCTCCTCTCTCTCCCTTTCTTTCCCCCTCTTCCTCTCTCATAAACACACATTTAGTTCCATGGTCTAAATATTCTCACACATGAACTCATTTTGCTTCGTCCCCGGCTTCACTGTGTCTTTTTAACTTCCACTTGATATCATCCTCTTGATATATCTTACTCTCACCAACCCTCCACCATTCTCTGTACCACTCTCTCATTATATCATTCTCTCCCCCCCACCCCATATCCCCGTCGATCTCTCTCTCTTCTCGTTATCGTTCACTCATGTTTCATTATATTTGATACTCAAATTATATTTGAAAGCTTTTCTTTACTATACATACAAATCAAATCGATCATCATTCAAGTAATAATTCCATACATATTGAAATAATCTATTCATATGCTGTGCATTTGTTGACTATTACGAACATAATACTCATCCTGGGTACAACATTAAACCAGACATACCTCACTGTGTAATCCATCTTTTCAGCCTATTTTACCTTTTTATTACTGCCTACCCTATTTCCCAACCCTATTAACTATTCAAGTCCCCGCACCATTCTAGATACAAAACAAAACTCTATCCAGTGACGAAGTCTCAATTTGGGGAGATTGGAGTCAACCCTTTGTTATTATAGTCCATAGGTCTATTCTGACCCGGAATGAAAGTACCTGTCAGGTCCTCATGAATCGGTCAATAAGAAACTGTCGTTTATTTATTATTTGTTTGCAAAACATATGAGAAATAAAGCTATAAGCTAATCATATGAAAACTATATGTATTTTTTAACGAACCAGTAATACTTGGTGTGTCAACGCGATTGAAACATATGTAATTTTTAACGAACCAGTAATACTTGGTGTGTCAACGCGATTGAAACATATGTAATTTTTAACGAACCAGTAATACCTGGTGTGTCAACGCGATTGAAACATATCTATGGCTTCAGCAGAAAATGATCAACCGAGAGTTGACATGCCGTCAAAAACAAACAACCGACCAACAAACATATGTTCATGATTCATAAATCATTATTCTTATTACTTTATTTCTTCATTATAAAGACGGCTTGTACTGGCAGTTTATAATTTACTAGCGCGACACGTGTTCCAGCGTTGCCCGGGAAAATATATTTCATCAAGAAATCATTCCGGGCCCCGAACACGTGTGCTGGACAGAATTTTCAGAGAAATGCACAGCAGAACATCCACTGTACAGAAATCTAACTCTTGTGAAGTGATAATTCTGATAAAATTTCAGTTTGAAGGACACTCTGTACAGAAATTTGAATGTCTGCTAGTAAGATAATTTCACTTCTGGGGAAAGAATGTGTATGCGTATTAAACACAATCCTCGAGTGTCTAAGGCCTCTCTGTACAAGGGTTTGTCAGGGCAACCTGTCATGAAGATACTTCCCTCCTACAAGTAAACCCTGACCAAATATTCAAAACAACATAGTATTCGAAGCCCAAATTAAATCGCCTCGTCATGGCTACACACTGGCTCATACAAGGAATGGAGCATCTTGTCCTGGTGATGTTTTCTCAAGTAACAGCACTAAGCTGGATATTCCACCAGACTAGATGAATTCTTGTCTTAGTAGCTGGTAGAAACCAAGAGACCAGAAGAAAGATATACTATAACACAGTTAATTGGTCAAGTAGGGTGAGGAAAAGTAATGTTCTTCACTTCATTACTAACTCAACATTTGAGATCCCTAAAAGAGATCACTAATTAAACACTAATTATCCCAGATAGAGATCGAGTGTTAGTCCCACAAAAGGGCCCCTCGATTTCTGAGAACTTCCACTGAAGTAAAATGAAGGAAAAAGATTCAACTTACCCTGTGAACTGTGGTAGTCAGAATTCTGAGATACTCTTATATGAAATATTGAATCTCGACGTTAGTGACCGACTATAATGTTACATTAAAAATATGCAATGATTACAATTCTCGGAAATAACATTTTTAGCAGCGTCTCCATGATTAGTTGTTTTTCACACAAAAATATTACATTTCCGTAAGTTCATACTCCCCACTCTCGTGTGGAATGGACTATCTGATAAGGCAGATTACCGACTCTACTTAGAGATAAAAGTACAGAGTACTCTAGGAAGTAGAGCATGTGTATGGAGACAAAAGATACAATGTATATTTTTCCGTGGCGAAGTTTGATCGTATATGAAGAAGAATTTCCAACTTCGGGTTACGAATCTCAGCTTGAATCGAAGAGCTGTGATACGGTCGAGGGTCGTCATAGGCCGAGGGTTGAATCGCAGTTCATCAGAGAGTGCCGAGCCGCAAATGCTTCCTCGGCCCAGTGCTGTTTTCGGTCTTTTAGAAATGAATTTTGCAGACAGCGGGGCAGCTAAGCATCCGTTTGTCGAGCAGTTTGGGTTGTCAGCGGATGAGTTGGTCGCCAGGTACGAGTCATTTCAACAACTCTGAGTTCTCTCTGACCTAGCAATTGGCCCGGAACAAATTACCCCTCAATGCCATACATTGCAGTTTAGGAAGAATGCGACACTCTCAAAAAGAAACGCCCAATCACGCTTTCTTCGAATGCCGTGAACTCTTGCAATAACGTGTGTATGCCGTCGAGGTGACGGTGCGTATCGATTCCGAGCATACTCTGCCGCTAAATGTATCCGCCATAATCGACAATATCTGGCCACCGTGGGACAAGGAGAAACAAATGGTGTTTCTCGCGATCCTGGTCGTAGTGTGAATGGTGGTATAGTCATTGTGTCAAAGAGAAGACCAAGAGGTTGAATCTTCTGCTGATCAGGATCTGATCGTGTTCTCCAAGCATCAACTGAAGGTCAAAATCAGATGTGATAGAAAAAGATTACATTCCTCGTTTTTTGATAAAACGTGGATACAAGTAGCGAGCTTGTGTGTACGAAAAGGAGTCAAGTATGAGTATGTGTTTCCTGCCTGAGCATGGCTCATGCAGTTTTTTGGTCCTGTTGAACCCCAAATTTTCGGAAAAGTGTAGCCTCTTAGCTAGTCGGGTGAATGAGTTACCCCCTGGTAAAAGAAACCCTTCAAGATTCTCATTCTCCACTTTTAATTATTTTGTTTGTCTTTGGGCTCCCCCAAATCGTATTTATCTTGGAAGGACATCACACATTCTCTTAACTCTATGCCTTGTTTTCTTTTCTCTCCTTAGATCCCACTCCCATTTAAAGGTCGACCTGTTGCTTTTAGTTCTGAACAAACCGTAAAACAGTAGGCAGTCTATTATTTAGAAAGGATGTGAGAATCTTACTGACCGACTTTTTTCTCTACTACTTAGATCCCACTCCCATTTAAAGGTCGACCTGTTGCTTTCAGTTCTGAACAAACCGTAAAATAGTAGGCAGTCTATTATTTAGAAAGATTTGGGAGAATGTTACTGACCGACTTTTTTATGTTTTCTTCTTACCCCACTTCCCGTTTTACTCCAATGAACTCTTTGTATATAAATATATTTATGACAAAATAAATTGTAAAAACAAACTTGGGGATATCTTCAGTAAGACGGACTCTAAAATAAATGTCGTTTTTTGTGACTAGGATGATTTTAGTTAAGAGTGCGATTGTCTTCTGGGGCCAAGGATGACCAACGTTCCTCCCGTTTTCCCACAATGTTGATGTCCTTGTACCTAATTTGTTAGATTGTCAAATTTTTACCTCATAGCAAATAAATAATTCAAAGTTTAGTATCTGTTTTCAGCATCCCAGCAATATCAGACATTTTACTATCGACGTAACTATTGTGTATATATGACTCATAACTGTTAAAATGTAATCTTACCTGAGAAACGCAGAAAAATAAAAATACAAGAAGAACAAATAGAAAAACAACAAGAGAAGGAAAACTTACCCCTAAGATAAATAAGGACGCAAATAGGGTGAATTTTAACCACATGTTAATACAATAGAGTGCTCAGCTCGAAGCAGAGAACACAAGTATTGTGTCGGTTTTGGATCCGGCGTTTCTATATATACACATATATTTATGCTTGCATTTATATCGTCACACCTTTCATTGTTTATGCAATCTTGGACAGAATGCGAAATAGATAGAGATAGATCGATAGAGAGAGGCGGGAGAAATTAAGAGAGAGACATCGAACTCAGAAGGGGTCTAGTTGGAGGATAGGGTTTATGAGTGGGTGTTGGACTTTGATGCTGTGGGAGTAGGAGATTCCTCTCTCTTCCTCCCTCTCTCTCCCTCTCTCTCTCCCTCTCTCATTCTCTCTGAATTTCTTTTGATGTAAACAGTTTAACTCCCAATTCCAACCCATTCTCAAAAACGATTTTATTTCTCTTCCCCCCACCACGATTTCCACTTCTTGTCTTCCAATTTAAGTGATTTTATTGATAGATTTTAGTCCCGTTACCACCTACCCCTACTTTCTCCCCCTCCTCTCTTTATCCGTCTCGCTTACACTGAATTTGATGCTAAAATTGTACTTGACGTATTTTGTTTTCTATACACACAAATTAATTCGACCAACATTCAATAAAATTTTTATACATATTGAAATAATCGATTCATTTAGCGGGCATTTATTTACTATCATAAACATGATGATATTCGCCCCTGTCACCCTTGATCTATACCCGATGTTCCCCACGTCGTTCTTGGCAGGACACCAAACTGCATCCAGTAGTAGAGGCTCAATTTGAGTAATTTGAGGGGTTTGGAGTAACCCCTTATTTACTACCACTCTCATGTCCACCCAGGGTGCTAATACTTGTAAGGGCCCTAATTATGAATTGAATAGAAACGATCGTTTACAGATAATTTGTTTGCAAATTATATGCAGACAAAACAAATACAAGAAAATCGTATACGAAACGGCTGATATGTTATAAACACAACAACCAACCAACAATAACGTGGCCGTCGATGAAAATCTATATTGTTCATAGTTTTTTTTATTATTTGTTATTAAACAAACACATTTGTCACATTGAGCAAGCCTGGGCTCAACCAGATATCTTAGTCAATATATGCTTTGTTCTGACAGTTTTTAAATTTATTGTATACAGTTTTTAATTGATTGCATTCACAAAGCCCACCTTTATACTTTTCACATTCCATAGTTGAGTCTCAACCGGATATCTTAGTCTATATGTGCTTTGTTCTGACAGTTTTAAAATTTATTGTATACAGTTTTTAATTGATTGCATTCATAAAGCCCACCTTTATACTTTTCACATTCCATAGTTGAGTTTCAACCAGATATCTTAGTGTTGTGGTTGTAAGGTTGAACCACAATTAGTAAAGAATACAAATGAAGACGCAAACAACACGGAGAATGAAATAATAAGTGTATTAAGAAAAGGTATATTTACAGTATGTACAAATGAAGGTGTCGAGTCAGAGAGTCTTGGTGGGAGGACATGTACGCTCTTCGGCGTCACTTCCGGTGGCATTTAGATAACACACTCTAAGGCCAATCTAGGCTTGCCATTTATAGTATAACGTTCTTCGTATGCAAATGAGTGGTTGCCACCACAACACCCCCCTCCCAAGATTTGAAGTCACAAAGATTTCAATATCTTTTTCTTTTTGGGTTTACCATCAATGGTTCATTAAATTTTCTTTTCCTACCTGATCTTCGGGGTTCAGGTGTATATTGAGGCGGTTCCAAATTAAAGGATTCGTATATGACATCTATGGTTTCCTCCTCTTCGACTGTTGTCGTATAATCATCATCTTGGATATGACGTTTTTTTATCTGATTTAGGTGCCTTTTATGTATACTCTTTGGACCTTTAATCATATATGTACAATCACCAATGCGTTTATCCACTACTCCACATTCCCAGTAAGATGTGTTATTCTTGTAGCACTTAAAATATACTCGATCTCCCGAGTTATATTTCTTTCTTCTCGTGTGTGTAGTGTTTCGGATAATTGCCTGTCTTGGCAACAGTTTATCAAACGCTGATTTTACCTTTCTGGCAAACATTAGATCAGCTGGTGATATGTTTGATGGTGTACTAGGATGTGGTGTAATCCTATAAACTTGCAAGAATTGTTGCAAAGCTTTTTCTGTTGGTGTTCCCTTGGTAGAGGGTAATGGTGATCTTTTAATAGGGAGTTGACCCCGGTCGAAAAATCTGCGCACACTCTAACTTCGTCATTCTTTTTCTTTACGTATACGGTGGGAGCTGCCCACTCGCTGTGTTCTATTTTTGATAGAATTCCTGTCTGTTCCAATCTATCTAATTCTTTATTAATCTTTTCCAACCCAGCGAACGGAACGTTTCGCTTTTTTCTAAAAATTGGGCTGGCGTTTTCTTTAAGTTCAAACGAGGCCTTGAATTTATTACAGCGACCTAAGTTAGTCGTGAATGCTTCAGGAAATAATTCTTTTAAATCGTCTTTTATATTTACTGTTGTTGGAGAAGAACATTCTATTTTTTTACAGAATGTATTGATTGGCTTATCCCATAGACCAAATTTCTCAATTAAATCTATTCCAAAAAGATTTTCACTATTTTTCAGTACGAATATTTTTAATTTCTTCGTAATCCCTTTTAATTTTATCGGAAGAACAACTTCTCCTTCAAATTTTATACCCCCACCAGTTACCGTCCGGGCTGATTTACTCGTTTTCATCATGGTTGGTTTTTTACCCAACTTTTTCCATGTATTCAGGTTTATAATAGAAATATCGGAGCCGGAGTCGAGTTGTAACTTTACTGGTGTTTTAAATATTTCCACTTTTACGTATTTTCGCCGATCTTTGTCTAATTTTGTATTTGATTTTGTTTGCTGTACTCTCTTTCTGGTGTAATCTTTATATCTGCAGCAATCGCTTTTGTGTCCCACCTTCTTACAAATGTAGCATTTTTTCTTCTTATAAGGACAATCTGATTCCCAATGCTTTTCTGCACATCTCTTACAGTTATATCTAGGAAGAGGCTTGTTATATTCTGTCCTATATTTATGGTTATTAGGATTGTAATATCCCGTTCCATTTTGATTGCTTTTCTTTGTAAAGTTCTTGGTTGGTGTGTATGGTTTTCTAACTTTTCTTACATATGCCACTCCGGATTCTTCTATATTTTTTGAATCCTTTTTTAGTGTAATGGCCCTTTCACAGTCCTCTGCTAGTTTCTGGAGGGTTAAATCGTGCTCAGATTCCAGCTTAGACAACACTCGTCTGCGTATTTCTGCATTTTTCGTGGAAACTAACCCTTGTGCGAAGATTAGACATTTAAAATCTTCTACCGTTAGTTCCGCAAGCTTAAAATTATCGCAGTTTTTATTGACAACTGATGCGTATGTCAAATAATCTTGGTTGTCCATCTTTCTTAGATTCATGCACAGCCATCTTTTATGAAAAAGAGATACATTTGGATTAAATAATTCTTTTAGTAATTTCACAGCTTCCATGAACTCTAATTCCGCAGTTTTTTTAGGTAATATGTAATCTATGAATTTGCTGTGTTCTGATGTACCCAATTTCCTGAGTAAAAGGCTCACTTTCTGGCTATTTGGCCAATTTTTGCAGTCCAGTTGAAAGACATCCTCGTATCTTGTATAGTATGCTTCAAAAGTATTTCCTTCCTCCGGCACATAATTAAATGTGTCCATACTATTAAAGATAGTTGTATGGGAGAAATTAACCCTGTCGACATTTTCTAGATTACTCTTTAGTAGTTCTAGTGTTTTAGCAAAACGTTCATTTTGTCTTTCCTCGCGGTCAGCTTGTGCCTGTAAAAATTGCATGAACATTTTTGATAATTCTTCCATTTTACTTTTTTTTTTTTTTTTTTTTTTTTTTTTTTCGTGACGTTTTACTGTTTTATCCGTTATCCAGTGACAACTTTAAAAAAAAAAATCCTTTCCTTGAGCTTTAATTTTTAGCTATGGTATTTCCTTTTAATACCGCCGCCAAACAAATTATTAATTAAAAAAATTCCTTTAGTTGTTGTTTTGCTAACGGAGAGCAGTAACTAGAATCCACCGGTGAACTTCTTTTTTTTTTCGTAGGTTACTTCCTTGCTTTTCGTAATACGAGTCTGACCTGTCGTTTTGCGACAGAACAAAATTCGCTTTTCGTTTGCAAGTTGGTCCTTTAGTAATACAAAACAGATTTGTCGTTTAGCGACAAAACAAGTTCACTTTTACATTCGTTTGTAAGTCGGATTCCCAGAAAACGGCGTAAATTGTCGCTTTTGTCACGTTCGATTTTTTTTTTTTTTTTTTTTTTTTTTTTTTTTTCACTTAAGTTGAAAACTTTTCTTTAGCGTAAAATCCGTTTGCTCGTCAACACTTTGCATTGTACTTTTTTTTTTTTAATAGTTCTTCGTCAAACTGTTATATTTGACGCTTCATATCTCATCCTCGTCGCCAACTGTTGTGGTTGTAAGGTTGAACCACAATTAGTAAAGAATACAAATGAAGACGCAAACAACACGGAGAATGAAATAATAAGTGTATTAAGAAAAGGTATATTTACAGTATGTACAAATGAAGGTGTCGAGTCAGAGAGTCTTGGTGGGAGGACATGTACGCTCTTCGGCGTCACTTCCGGTGGCATTTAGATAACACACTCTAAGGCCAATCTAGGCTTGCCATTTATAGTATAACGTTCTTCGTATGCAAATGAGTGGTTGCCACCACAACACTTAGTCTATATGCGCTTTGTTCTGACAGTTTTTAAATTTATTGTATACAGTTTTTAATTGATTGCATTCACAAAGCCCACCTTTATACTTTTCACATTCCATAGTTGAGTCTCAACCAGATATCTTAGTCTATATGCGCTTTGTTCTGACAGTTTTTAAATTTATTGTATACAGTTTTTAATTGATTGCATTCACAAAGCCCACCTTTATACTTTTCACATTCCATAGTTGAGTCTCAACCGGATATCTTAGTCTATATGCGCTTTGTTCTGACAGTTTTTAAATTTATTGTATACAGTTTTTAATTGATTGCATTCACAAAGCCCACCTTTATACTTTTCACATTCCATAGTTGAGTCTCAACCAGATATCTTAGTCTATATGCGCTTTGTTCTGACAGTTTTTAAATTTATTGTATACAGTTTTTAATTGATTGCATTCACAAAGCCCACCTTTATACTTTTCACATTCCATAGTTGAGTCTCAACCGGATATCTTAGTCTATATGTGTTTTGTTCTGACAGTTTTTAAATTTATTGTATACAGTTTTTAATTGATTGCATTCACAAAGCCCACCTTTATACTTTTCACATTCCATAGTTGAGTCTCAACCAGATATCTTAGTCTATATGTGCTTTGTTCTGACAGTTTTTAAATTTATTGTATACAGTTTTTAATTGATTGCATTCACAAAGCCCACCTTTATACTTTTCACATTCCATAGTTGAGTCTCAACCGGATATCTTAGTCTATATGTGCTTTGTTCTGACAGTTTTTAAATTTATTGTATACAGTTTTTAATTGATTGCATTCACAAAGCCCACCTTTATACTTTTCACATTCCATAGTTGAGTCTCAACCGGATATCTTAGTCTATATGTGCTTTGTTCTGACAGTTTTTAAATTTATTGTATACAGTTTTTAATTGATTGCATTCACAAAGCCCACCTTTATACTTTTCACATTCCATAGTTGAGTCTCAACCAGATATCTTAGTCTATATACGCTTTGGTCTGACAGTTTTAAAATTTATTGTATACAGTTTTTAATTGATTGCATTCACAAAGCAACCTTTATACTTTTCACATTCCATACTTGAGTCTCAACCGGATATCTTAGTCTATATGTGCTTTGTTCTGACAGTTTTTGAATTTATTGTATACAGTTTTTAATTGATTGCATTCACAAAGCCCACCTTTATACTTTTCACATTCCATGGTTGAGTCTCAACCAGATATCTTAGTCTATATGTGCTTTGTTCTGACAGTTTTTAAATTTATTGTATACAGTTTTTAATTGATTGCATTCACAAAGCCCACCTTTATACTTTTCACATTCCATAGTTGAGTCTCAACCAGATATCTTAGTCTATATGCGCTTTGTTCTGACAGTTTTTAATTTATTGTATACAGTTTTTAATTGATTGCATTCACAAAGCCCACCTTTATACTTTTCACATTCCATAGTTGAGTCTCAACCAGATATCTTAGTCTATATGCGCTTTGTTCTGACAGTTTTTAAATTTATTGTATACAGTTTTTAATTGATTGCATTCACAAAGCCCACCTTTATACTTTTCACATTCCATAGTTGAATCTCAACCAGATATCTTAGTCTATATGTGCTTTGTTCTGACAGTTTTTAATTTATTGTATACAGTTTTTAATTGATTGCATTCACAAAGCCCACCTTTATACTTTTCACATTCCATGGTTGAGTCTCAACCAGATATCTTAGTCTATATGTGCTTTGTTCTGACAGTTTTTAATTTATTGTATACAGTTTTTAATTGATTGCATTCACAAAGCCCACCTTTATACTTTTCACATTCCATAGTTGAGTCTCAACCAGATATCTTAGTCTATATGCGCTTTGTTCTGACAGTTTTTAATTTATTGTATACAGTTTTTAATTGATTGCATTCACAAAGCCCACCTTTATACTTTTCACATTCCATAGTTGAGTCTCAACCAGATATCTTAGTCTATATGCGCTTTGTTCTCACAGTTTTAAAATTTATTGTATACAGTTTTTAATTGATTGCATTCACAAAGCCCACCTTTATACTTTTCACATTCCATAGTTGAATCTCAACCAGATATCTTAGTCTATATGTGCTTTGTTCTGACAGTTTTTAAATTTATTGTATACAGTTTTTAATTGATTGCATTCACAAAGCCCACCTTTATACTTTTCACATTCCATAGTTGAGTCTCAACCAGATATCTTAGTCTATATGTGCTTTGTTCTGACAGTTTTTAAATTTATTGTATACAGTTTTTAATTGATTGCATTCACAAAGCCCACCTTTATACTTTTCACATTCCATAGTTGAGTCTCAACCAGATATCTTAGTCTATATGTGCTTTGTTCTGACAGTTTTAAAATTTATTGTATACAGTTTTTAATTGATTGCATTCACAAAGCAACTTTTATACTTTTCACATTCCATACTTGAGTCTCAACCGGATATCTTAGTCTATATGCGCTTTGTTCTGACAGTTTTTAATTTATTGTATACAGTTTTTAATTGATTGCATTCACAAAGCCCACCTTTATACTTTTCACATTCCATAGTTGAATCTCAACCAGATATCTTAGTCTATATGTGCTTTGTTCTGACAGTTTTTAATTTATTGTATACAGTTTTTAATTGATTGCATTCACAAAGCCCACCTTTATACTTTTCACATTCCATAGTTGAGTCTCAACCAGATATCTTAGTCTATATGTGCTTTGTTCTGACAGTTTTTAAATTTATTGTATACAGTTTTTAATTGATTGCATTCACAAAGCCCACCTTTATACTTTTCACATTCCATAGTTGAGTCTCAACCAGATATCTTAGTCTATATGTGCTTTGTTCTGACAGTTTTTAAATTTATTGTATACAGTTTTTAATTGATTGCATTCACAAAGCCCACCTTTATACTTTTCACATGCCATAGTTGAATCTCAACCAGATATCTTAGTCTATATGTGCTTTGTTCTGACAGTTTTTAAATTTATTGTATACAGTTTTTAATTGATTGCATTCACAAAGCCCACCTTTATACTTTTCACATTCCATGGTTGAGTCTCAACCAGATATCTTAGTCTATATGTGCTTTGTTCTGACAGTTTTTAAATTTATTGTATACAGTTTTTAATTGATTGCATTCACAAAGCCCACCTTTATACTTTTCACATTCCATAGTTGAGTCTCAACCAGATATCTTAGTCTATATGCGCTTTGTTCTGACAGTTTTTAATTTATTGTATACAGTTTTTAATTGATTGCATTCACAAAGCCCACCTTTATACTTTTCACATTCCATAGTTGAGTCTCAACCAGATATCTTAGTCTATATGTGCTTTGTTCTGACAGTTTTTAAATTTATTGTATACAGTTTTTAATTGATTGCATTCACAAAGCCCACACTTATACTTTTCACATGCCATAGTTGAATCTCAACCAGATATCTTAGTCTATATGTGCTTTGTTCTGACAGTTTTTAAATTTATTGTATACAGTTTTTAATTGATTGCATTCACAAAGCCCACCTTTATACATTTCACATTCCATAGTTGAGTCTCAACCAGATATCTTAGTCTATATGTGCTTTGTTCTGACAGTTTTTAAATTTATTGTATACAGTTTTTAATTGATTGCATTCACAAAGCCCACCTTTATACTTTTCACATTCCATAGTTGAATCTCAACCAGATATCTTAGTCTATATGTGCTTTGTTCTGACAGTTTTTAAATTTATTGTATACAGTTTTTAATTGATTGCATTCACAAAGCCCACCTTTATACTTTTCACATTCCATAGTTGAGTCTCAACCAGATATCTTAGTCTATATGCGCTTTTTTCTGACAGTTTTTAAATTTATTGTATACAGTTATTAATTGATTGCATTCACAAAGCCCACCTTTATACTTTTCACATTCCATAGTTGAATCTCAACCAGATATCTTAGTCTATATGTGCTTTGTTCCGACAGTTTTTAAATTTATTGTATACAGTTTTTAATTGATTGCATTCACAAAGCCCACCTTTATACTTTTCACATTCCATAGTTGAGTCTCAACCAGATATCTTAGTCTATATGTGCTTTGTTCTGACAGTTTTAAAATTTATTGTATACAGTTTTTAATTGATTGCATTCACAAAGCCCACCTTTATACTTTTCACATTCCATAGTTGAGTCTCAACCAGATATCTTAGTCTATATGTGCTTTGTTCTGACAGTTTTTAAATTAATTGTATACAGTTTTTAATTGATTGCATTCACAAAGCCCACCTTTATACTTTTCACATTCCATAGTTGAGTCTCAACAAGATATCTTAGTCTATATGTGCTTTGTTCTGACAGTTTTTAAATTTATTGTATACAGTTTTTAATTGATTGCATTCACAAAGCCCACCTTTATACTTTTCACATGCCATAGTTGAATCTCAACCAGATATCTTAGTCTATATGTTCTTTGTTCTGACAGTTTTTAAATTTATTGTATACAGTTTTTAATTGATTGCATTTACAAAGTCCACCTTTATACATTTCACATTCCATAGTTGAGTCTCTACCAGATATCTTAGTCTATATGTGCTTTGTTCTGACAGTTTTTAAATTTATTGTATACAGTTTTTAATTGATTGCATTCACAAAGCCCACCTTTATACTTTTCACATTCCATAGTTGAGTCTCAACCAGATATCTTAGTCTATATGTGCTTTGTTCTGACAGTTTTTAAATTTATTGTATACAGTTTTTAATTGATTGCATTCACAAAGCCCACCTTTATACTTTTCACATTCCATAGTTGAATCTCAACCAGATATCTTAGTCTATATGTGCTTTGTTCTGACAGTTTTTAAATTTATTGTATACAGTTTTTAATTGATTGCATTCACAAAGCCCACCTTTATACTTTTCACATTCCATAGTTAGGTCTCAACCAGATATCTTAGTCTATATGCGCTTTGTTCTGACAGTTTTTAAATTTATTGTATACAGTTTTTAATTGATTGCATTCACAAAGCCCACCTTTATACTTTTCACATTCCATAGTTGAATCTCAACCAGATATCTTAGTCTATATGTGCTTTGTTCCGACAGTTTTTAAATTTATTGTATACAGTTTTTAATTGATTGCATTCACAAAGCCCACCTTTATACTTTTCACATTCCATAGTTGAGTCTCAACCAGATATCTTAGTCTATATGTGCTTTGTTCTGACAGTTTTAAAATTTATTGTATACAGTTTTTAATTGATTGCATTCACAAAGCCCACCTTTATACTTTTCACATTCCATAGTTGAGTCTCAACCAGATATCTTAGTCTATATGTGCTTTGTTATGACAATTTAAAAATTTATTGTATACAGTTTTTAATTGATTGCATTCACAAAGCCCACCTTTATACTTTTCACATTCCATAGTTGAGTCTCAACCAGATATCTTAGTCTATATGCGCTTTGTTCTGACAGTTTTAAATTTATTGTATACAGTTTTTAATTGATTGCATTCACAAAGCCCACCTTTATACTTTTCACATTCCATAGTTTAGTCTCAACCAGATATCTTAGTCTATATGCGCTTTGTTCTCACAGTTTTTAAATTTATTGTATACAGTTTTTAATTGATTGCATTCACAAAGCCCACCTTTATACTTTTCACATTCCATAGTTGAATCTCAACCAGATATCTTAGTCTATATGTGCTTTGTTCTGACAGTTTTAAAATTTATTGTATACAGTTTTTAATTGATTGCATTCACAAAGCCCACCTTTATACTTTTCACATTCCATAGTTGAGTCTCAACCAGATATCTTAGTCTATATGTGCTTTGTTTGACAGTTTTTAAATTTATTGTATACAGTTTTTAATTGATTGCATTCATAAAGCCCACCTTTATACTTTTCACATTCCATAGTTGAGTTTCAACCAGATATCTTAGTCTATATGCGCTTTGTTCTGACAGTTTTTAAATTTATTGTATACAGTTTTTAATTGATTGCATTCACAAAGCCCACCTTTATACTTTTCACATTCCATAGTTGAGTCTCAACCAGATATCTTAGTCTATATGTGCTTTGTTCTGACAGTTTTTAAATTTATTGTATACAGTTTTTAATTGATTGCATTCACAAAGCCCACCTTTATACTTTTCACATTCCATAGTTGAGTCTCAACCGGATATCTTAGTCTATATGCGCTTTGTTCTGACAGTTTTTAAATTTATTGTATACAGTTTTTAATTGATTGCATTCACAAAGCCCACCTTTATACTTTTCACATTCCATAGTTGAGTCTCAACCAGATATCTTAGTCTATATGCGCTTTGTTCTGACAGTTTTTAAATTTATTGTATACAGTTTTTAATTGATTGCATTCACAAAGCCCACCTTTATACTTTTCACATTCCATAGTTGAGTCTCAACCGGATATCTTAGTCTATATGTGTTTTGTTCTGACAGTTTTTAAATTTATTGTATACAGTTTTTAATTGATTGCATTCACAAAGCCCACCTTTATACTTTTCACATTCCATAGTTGAGTCTCAACCAGATATCTTAGTCTATATGCGCTTTGTTCTGACAGTTTTAAATTTATTGTATACAGTTTTTAATTGATTGCATTCACAAAGCCCACCTTTATACTTTTCACATTCCATAGTTGAGTCTCAACCAGATATCTTAGTCTATATGCGCTTTGTTCTGACAGTTTTATAATTTATTGTATACAGTTTTTAATTGATTGCATTCACAAAGCCCACCTTTATACTTTTCACATTCCATAGTTGAGTCTCAACCAGATATCTTAGTCTATATGCGCTTTGTTCTGGCAGTTTTTAAATTTATTGTATACAGTTTTTAATTGATTGCATTCACAAAGCCCACCTTTACACTTTTCACATTCCATAGTTGAGTCTCAACCAGATATCTTAGTCTATATGCGCTTTGTTCTTACAGTTTTTAAATTTATTGTATACAGTTTTTAATTGATTGCATTAACAAAGCCCACCTTTATACTTTTCACATTCCATAGTTGAATCTCAACCAGATATCTTAGTCTATATGCGCTTTGTTCTGACAGTTTTTAAATTTATTGTATACAGTTTTTAATTGATTGCATTCACAAAGCCCACCTTTATACTTTTCACATTCTATAGTTGAGTCTCAACCAGATATCTTAGTCTATATGCGCTTTGTTCTGACAGTTTTTAAATTTATTGTATACAGTTTTTAATTGATTGCATTCACAAAGCCCACCTTTATACTTTTCACATTCCATAGTTTAGTCTCAACCAGATATCTTAGTCTATATACGCTTTGTTCTGACAGTTTTTAAATTTATTATATACAGTTTTTAATTGATTGCATTCACAAAGCCCACCTTTATACTTTTCACATTCCATAGTTGAGTCTCAACCAGATATCTTAGTCTATATGTGCTTTGTTCTGCCAGTTTTTAAATTTATTGTATACAGTTTTTAATTGATTGCATTCACAAAGCCCACCTTTATACTTTTCACATTCCATAGTTGAGTCTCAACCAGATATCTTAGTCTATATGTGCTTTGTTCTGACAGTTTTTAAATTTATTGTATACAGTTTTTAATTGATTGCATTCACAAAGCCCACCTTTATACTTTTCACATTCCATAGTTGAGTCTCAACCAGATATCTTAGTCTATATGTGCTTTGTTCTGACAGTTTTTAAATTTATTGTATGCAGTTTTTAATTGATTGCATTCACAAAGCCCACCTTTATACTTTTCACATTCCATAGTTGAGTCTCAACCAGATATCTTAGTCTATATGTGCTTTGTTCTGACAGTTTTTAAATTTATTGTATACAGTTTTTAATTGATTGCATTCACAAAGCCCACCTTTATACTTTTCACATTCCATAGTTGAGTCTGCACCAGATATCTTAGTCTATATGTGCTTTGTTCTGACAGTTTTTAAATTTATTGTATACAGTTTTTAATTGATTGCATTCACAAAGCCCACCTTTATACTTTTCACATTCCATAGTTGAGTCTCAACCGGATATCTTAGTCTATATGTGCTTTGTTCTGACAGTTTTTAAATTTATTGTATACAGTTTTTAATTGATTGCATTCACAAAGCCCACCTTTATACTTTTCACATTCCATAGTTGAGTCTCAACCAGATATCTTAGTCTATATAGGCTTTGGTCTGACAGTTTTAAAATTTATTGTATACAGTTTTTAATTGATTGCATTCACAAAGCCCACCTTTATACTTTTCACATTCCATACTTGAGTCTCAACCGGATATCTTAGTCTATATGTGCTTTGTTCTGACAGTTTTTAAATTTATTGTATGCAGTTTTTAATTGATTGCATTCACAAAGCCCACCTTTATACTTTTCACATTCCATAGTTGAGTCTCAACCAGATATCTTAGTCTATATGTGCTTTGTTCTGACAGTTTTTAAATTTATTGTATACAGTTTTTAATTGATTGCATTCACAAAGCCCACCTTTATACTTTTCACATTCCATAGTTGAGTCTCAACCAGATATCTTAGTCTATATGTGCTTTGTTCTGACAGTTTTTAAATTTATTGTATACAGTTTTTAATTGATTGCATTCACAAAGCCCACCTTTATACTTTTCACATTCCATAGTTGAGTCTCAACCGGATATCTTAGTCTATATGTGCTTTGTTCTGACAGTTTTTAAATTTATTGTATACAGTTTTTAATTGATTGCATTCACAAAGCCCACCTTTATACTTTTCACATTCCATAGTTGAGTCTCAACCAGATATCTTAGTCTATATAGGCTTTGGTCTGACAGTTTTAAAATTTATTGTATACAGTTTTTAATTGATTGCATTCACAACGCAACCTTTATACTTTTCACATTCCATACTTGAGTCTCAACCGGATAGCTTAGTCTATATGTGCTTTGTTCTGACAGTTTTTGAATTTATTGTATACAGTTTTTAATTGATTGCATTCACAAAGCCCACCTTTATACTTTTCACATTCCATGGTTGAGTCTCAACCAGATATCTTAGTCTATATGTGCTTTGTTCTGACAGTTTTTAAATTTATTGTATACAGTTTTTAATTGATTGCATTCACAAAGCCCACCTTTATACTTTTCACATTCCATAGTTGAGTCTCAACCAGATATCTTAGTCTATATGCGCTTTGTTCTGACAGTTTTTAATTTATTGTATACAGTTTTTAATTGATTGCATTCACAAAGCCCACCTTTATACTTTTCACATTCCATAGTTGAGTCTCAACCAGATATCTTAGTCTATATGCGCTTTGTTCTGACAGTTTTTAAATTTATTGTATACAGTTTTTAATTGATTGCATTCACAAAGCCCACCTTTATACTTTTCACATTCCATAGTTGAATCTCAACCAGATATCTTAGTCTATATGTGCTTTGTTCTGACAGTTTTTAATTTATTGTATACAGTTTTTAATTGATTGCATTCACAAAGCCCACCTTTATACTTTTCACATTCCATAGTTGAGTCTCAACCAGATATCTTAGTCTATATGTGCTTTGTTCTGACAGTTTTTAAATTTATTGTATACAGTTTTTAATTGATTGCATTCACAAAGCCCACCTTTATACTTTTCACATTCCATAGTTGAGTCTCAACCAGATATCTTAGTCTATATGTGCTTTGTTCTGACAGTTTTTAAATTTATTGTATACAGTTTTTAATTGATTGCATTCACAAAGCCCACCTTTATACTTTTCACATGCCATAGTTGAATCTCAACCAGATATCTTAGTCTATATGTGCTTTGTTCTGACAGTTTTTAAATTTATTGTATACAGTTTTTAATTGATTGCATTCACAAAGCCCACCTTTATACTTTTCACATTCCATGGTTGAGTCTCAACCAGATATCTTAGTCTATATGTGCTTTGTTCTGACAGTTTTTAAATTTATTGTATACAGTTTTTAATTGATTGCATTCACAAAGCCCACCTTTATACTTTTCACATTCCATAGTTGAGTCTCAACCAGATATCTTAGTCTATATGCGCTTTGTTCTGACAGTTTTTAATTTATTGTATACAGTTTTTAATTGATTGCATTCACAAAGCCCACCTTTATACTTTTCACATTCCATAGTTGAGTCTCAACCAGATATCTTAGTCTATATGCGCTTTGTTCTCACAGTTTTAAAATTTATTGTATACAGTTTTTAATTGATTGCATTCACAAAGCCCACCTTTATACTTTTCACATTCCATAGTTGAATCTCAACCAGATATCTTAGTCTATATGTGCTTTGATCTGACAGTTTTAAAATTTATTGTATACAGTTTTTAATTGATTGCATTCACAAAGCCCACCTTTATACTTTTCACATTCCATAGTTGAGTCTCAACCAGATATCTTAGTCTATATGTGCTTTGTTCTGACAGTTTTAAAATTTATTGTATACAGTTTTTAATTGATTGCATTCACAAAGCCCACCTTTATACTTTTCACATTCCATAGTTGAGTCTCAACCAGATATCTTAGTCTATATGTGCTTTGTTCTGACAGTTTTTAAATTTATTGTATACAGTTTTTAATTGATTGCATTCACAAAGCCCACCTTTATACTTTTCACATTCCATAGTTGAGTCTCAACCAGATATCTTAGTCTATATGTGCTTTGTTCTGACAGTTTTAAAATTTATTGTATACAGTTTTTAATTGATTGCATTCACAAAGCAACCTTTATACTTTTCACATTCCATACTTGAGTCTCAACCGGATATCTTAGTCTATATGCGCTTTGTTCTGACAGTTTTTAATTTATTGTATACAGTTTTTAATTGATTGCATTCACAAAGCCCACCTTTATACTTTTCACATTCTATAGTTGAGTCTCAACCATATATCTTAGTCTATATGCGCTTTGTTCTGACAGTTTTTAAATTTATTGTATACAGTTTTTAATTGATTGCATTCACAAAGCCCACCTTTATACTTTTCACATTCCATAGTTGAATCTCAACCAGATATCTTAGTCTATATGTGCTTTGTTCTGACAGTTTTTAAATTTATTGTATACAGTTTTTAATTGATTGCATTCACAAAGCCCACCTTTATACTTTTCACATTCCATAGTTGAGTCTCAACCAGATATCTTAGTCTATATGTGCTTTGTTCTGACAGTTTTTAAATTTATTGTATACAGTTTTTAATTGATTGCATTCACAAAGCCCACCTTTATACTTTTCACATGCCATAGTTGAATCTCAACCAGATATCTTAGTCTATATGTGCTTTGTTCTGACAGTTTTTAAATTTATTGTATACAGTTTTTAATTGATTGCATTCACAAAGCCCACCTTTATACTTTTCACATTCCATGGTTGAGTCTCAACCAGATATCTTAGTCTATATGTGCTTTGTTCTGACAGTTTTTAAATTTATTGTATACAGTTTTTAATTGATTGCATTCACAAAGCCCACCTTTATACTTTTCACATTCCATAGTTGAGTCTCAACCAGATATCTTAGTCTATATGCGCTTTGTTCTGACAGTTTTTAATTTATTGTATACAGTTTTTAATTGATTGCATTCACAAAGCCCACCTTTATACTTTTCACATTCTATAGTTGAGTCTCAACCATATATCTTAGTCTATATGCGCTTTGTTCTGACAGTTTTTAAATTTATTGTATACAGTTTTTAATTGATTGCATTCACAAAGCCCACCTTTATACATTTCACATTCCATAGTTGAATCTCAACCAGATATCTTAGTCTATATGTGCTTTGTTCTGACAGTTTTTAAATTTATTGTATACAGTTTTTAATTGATTGCATTCACAAAGCCCACCTTTATACTTTTCACATTCCATAGTTGAGTCTCAACCAGATATCTTAGTCTATATGTGCTTTGTTCTGACAGTTTTTAAATTTATTGTATACAGTTTTTAATTGATTGCATTCACAAAGCCCACCTTTATACTTTTCACATGCCATAGTTGAATCTCAACCAGATATCTTAGTCTATATGTGCTTTGTTCTGACAGTTTTAAAATTTATTGTATACAGTTTTTAATTGATTGCATTCACAAAGCCCACCTTTATACTTTTCACATTCCATGGTTGAGTCTCAACCAGATATCTTAGTCTATATGTGCTTTGTTCTGACAGTTTTTAAATTTATTGTATACAGTTTTTAATTGATTGCATTCACAAAGCCCACCTTTATACTTTTCACATTCCATAGTTGAGTCTCAACCAGATATCTTAGTCTATATGCGCTTTGTTCTGACAGTTTTTGAATTTATTGTATACAGTTTTTAATTGATTGCATTCACAAAGCCCACCTTTATACTTTTCACATTCCATGGTTGAGTCTCAACCAGATATCTTAGTCTATATGTGCTTTGTTCTGACAGTTTTTAAATTTATTGTATACAGTTTTTAATTGATTGCATTCACAAAGCCCACCTTTATACTTTTCACATTCCATAGTTGAGTCTCAACCAGATATCTTAGTCTATATGCGCTTTGTTCTGACAGTTTTTAATTTATTGTATACAGTTTTTAATTGATTGCATTCACAAAGCCCACCTTTATACTTTTCACATTCCATAGTTGAGTCTCAACCAGATATCTTAGTCTATATGCGCTTTGTTCTGACAGTTTTTAAATTTATTGTATACAGTTTTTAATTGATTGCATTCACAAAGCCCACCTTTATACTTTTCACATTCCATAGTTGAATCTCAACCAGATATCTTAGTCTATATGTGCTTTGTTCTGACAGTTTTTAATTTATTGTATACAGTTTTTAATTGATTGCATTCACAAAGCCCACCTTTATACTTTTCACATTCCATAGTTGAGTCTCAACCAGATATCTTAGTCTATATGTGCTTTGTTCTGACAGTTTTTAAATTTATTGTATACAGTTTTTAATTGATTGCATTCACAAAGCCCACCTTTATACTTTTCACATTCTATAGTTGAGTCTCAACCAGATATCTTAGTCTATATGTGCTTTGTTCTGACAGTTTTTAAATTTATTGTATACAGTTTTTAATTGATTGCATTCACAAAGCCCACCTTTATACTTTTCACATGCCATAGTTGAATCTCAACCAGATATCTTAGTCTATATGTGCTTTGTTCTGACAGTTTTTAAATTTATTGTATACAGTTTTTAATTGATTGCATTCACAAAGCCCACCTTTATACTTTTCACATTCCATGGTTGAGTCTCAACCAGATATCTTAGTCTATATGTGCTTTGTTCTGACAGTTTTTAAATTTATTGTATACAGTTTTTAATTGATTGCATTCACAAAGCCCACCTTTATACTTTTCACATTCCATAGTTGAGTCTCAACCAGATATCTTAGTCTATATGCGCTTTGTTCTGACAGTTTTTAATTTATTGTATACAGTTTTTAATTGATTGCATTCACAAAGCCCACCTTTATACTTTTCACATTCCATAGTTGAGTCTCAACCAGATATCTTAGTCTATATGCGCTTTGTTCTCACAGTTTTAAAATTTATTGTATATAGTTTTTAATAAATTGCATTCACAAAGCCCACCTTTATACTTTTCACATTCCATAGTTGAGTCTCAACCAGATATCTTAGTCTATATATGCTTTGATCTGACAGTTTTAAAATTTATTGTATACAGTTTTTAATTGATTGCATTCACAAAGCCCACCTTTATACTTTTCACATTCCATAGTTGAGTCTCAACCAGATATCTTAGTCTATATGTGCTTTGTTCTGACAGTTTTAAAATTTATTGTATACAGTTTTTAATTGATTGCATTCACAAAGCCCACCTTTATACTTTTCACATTCCATAGTTGAGTCTCAACCAGATATCTTAGTCTATATGTGCTTTGTTCTGACAGTTTTTAAATTTATTGTATACAGTTTTTAATTGATTGCATTCACAAAGCCCACCTTTATACTTTTCACATTCCATAGTTGAGTCTCAACCAGATATCTTAGTCTATATGTGCTTTGTTCTGACAGTTTTAAAATTTATTGTATACAGTTTTTAATTGATTGCATTCACAAAGCAACCTTTATACTTTTCACATTCCATACTTGAGTCTCAACCGGATATCTTAGTCTATATGCGCTTTGTTCTGACAGTTTTTAATTTATTGTATACAGTTTTTAATTGATTGCATTCACAAAGCCCACCTTTATACTTTTCACATTCTATAGTTGAGTCTCAACCATATATCTTAGTCTATATGCGCTTTGTTCTGACAGTTTTTAAATTCATTGTATACAGTTTTTAATTGATTGCATTCACAAAGCCCACCTTTATACTTTTCACATTCCATAGTTGAATCTCAACCAGATATCTTAGTCTATATGTGCTTTGTTCTGACAGTTTTTAAATTTATTGTATACAGTTTTTAATTGATTGCATTCACAAAGCCCACCTTTATACTTTTCACATTCCATAGTTGAGTCTCAACCAGATATCTTAGTCTATATGTGCTTTGTTCTGACAGTTTTTAAATTTATTGTATACAGTTTTTAATTGATTGCATTCACAAAGCCCACCTTTATACTTTTCACATGCCATAGTTGAATCTCAACCAGATATCTTAGTCTATATGTGCTTTGTTCTGACAGTTTTTAAATTTATTGTATACAGTTTTTAATTGATTGCATTCACAAAGCCCACCTTTATACTTTTCACATTCCATGGTTGAGTCTCAACCAGATATCTTAGTCTATATGTGCTTTGTTCTGACAGTTTTTAAATTTATTGTATACAGTTTTTAATTGATTGCATTCACAAAGCCCACCTTTATACTTTTCACATTCCATAGTTGAGTCTCAACCAGATATCTTAGTCTATATGCGCTTTGTTCTGACAGTTTTTAATTTATTGTATACAGTTTTTAATTGATTGCATTCACAAAGCCCACCTTTATACTTTTCACATTCTATAGTTGAGTCTCAACCATATATCTTAGTCTATATGCGCTTTGTTCTGACAGTTTTTAAATTTATTGTATACAGTTTTTAATTGATTGCATTCACAAAGCCCACCTTTATACTTTTCACATTCCATAGTTGAATCTCAACCAGATATCTTAGTCTATATGTGCTTTGTTCTGACAGTTTTTAAATTTATTGTATACAGTTTTTAATTGATTGCATTCACAAAGCCCACCTTTATACTTTTCACATTCCATAGTTGAGTCTCAACCAGATATCTTAGTCTATATGTGCTTTGTTCTGACAGTTTTTAAATTTATTGTATACAGTTTTTAATTGATTGCATTCACAAAGCCCACCTTTATACTTTTCACATGCCATAGTTGAATCTCAACCAGATATCTTAGTCTATATGTGCTTTGTTCTGACAGTTTTTAAATTTATTGTATACAGTTTTTAATTGATTGCATTCACAAAGCCCACCTTTATACTTTTCACATTCCATGGTTGAGTCTCAACCAGATATCTTAGTCTATATGTGCTTTGTTCTGACAGTTTTTAAATTTATTGTATACAGTTTTTAATTGATTGCATTCACAAAGCCCACCTTTATACTTTTCACATTCCATAGTTGAGTCTCAACCAGATATCTTAGTCTATATGCGCTTTGTTCTGACAGTTTTTAATTTATTGTATACAGTTTTTAATTGATTGCATTCACAAAGCCCACCTTTATACTTTTCACATTCCATAGTTGAGTCTCAACCAGATATCTTAGTCTATATGCGCTTTGTTCTCACAGTTTTTAAATTTATTGTATACAGTTTTTAATTGATTGCATTCACAAAGCCCACCTTTATACTTTTCACATTCCATAGTTGAATCTCAACCAGATATCTTAGTCTATATGTGCTTTGTTCTGACAGTTTTTAAATTTATTGTGTACAGTTTTTAATTGATTGCATTCACAAAGCCCACCTTTATACTTTTCACATTCCATAGTTGAGTCTCAACCAGATATCTTAGTCTATATGTGCTTTGTTCTGGCAGTTTTTAAATTTATTGTATACAGTTTTTAATTGATTGCATTCACAAAGCCCACCTTTATACTTTTCACATGCCATAGTTGAATCTCAACCAGATATCTTAGTCTATATGTGCTTTGTTCTGACAGTTTTTAAATTTATTGTATACAGTTTTTAATTGATTGCATTCACAAAGCCCACCTTTATACATTTCACATTCCATAGTTAAGTCTCTACCAGATATCTTAGTCTATATGTGCTTTGTTCTGACAGTTTTTAGATTTATTGTATACAGTTTTTAATTGATTGCATTCACAAAGCCCACCTTTATACTTTTCACATTCCATAGTTGAATCTCAACCAGATATCTTAGTCTATATGTGCTTTGTTCTGACAGTTTTTAAATTTATTGTATACAGTTTTTAATTGATTGCATTCACAAAGCCCACCTTTATACTTTTCACATTCCATAGTTGAGTCTCAACCAGATATCTTAGTCTATATGCGCTTTTTTCTGACAGTTTTTAAATTTATTGTATACAGTTTTTAATTGATTGCATTCACAAAGCCCACCTTTATACTTTTCACATTCCATAGTTGAGTCTCAACCAGATATCTTAGTCTATATGCGCTTTGTTCTCACAGTTTTAAATTTTATTGTATACAGTTTTTAATTGATTGCATTCACAAAGCCCACCTTTATACTTTTCACATTCCATAGTTGAGTCTCAACCAGATATCTTAGTCTATATATGCTTTGATCTGACAGTTTTAAAATTTATTGTATACAGTTTTTAATTGATTGCATTCACAAAGCCCACCTTTATACTTTTCACATTCCATAGTTGAGTCTCAACCAGATATCTTAGTCTATATGTGCTTTGTTCTGACAGTTTTTAAATTTATTGTATACAGTTTTTAATTGATTGCATTCACAAAGCCCACCTTTATACTTTTCACATTCCATAGTTGAGTCTCAACCAGATATCTTAGTCTATATGCGCTTTGTTCTGACAGTTTTTAAATTTATTGTATACAGTTTTTAATTGATTGCATTCACAAAGCCCACCTTTATACTTTTCACATTCCATAGTTGAGTCTCAACCAGATATCTTAGTCTATATGTGCTTTGTTCTGACAGTTTTAAAATTTATTGTATACAGTTTTTAATTGATTGCATTCACAAAGCAACCTTTATACTTTTCACATTCCATACTTGAGTCTCAACCGGATATCTTAGTCTATATGCGCTTTGTTCTGACAGTTTTTAATTTATTGTATACAGTTTTTAATTGATTGCATTCACAAAGCCCACCTTTATACTTTTCACATTCTATAGTTGAGTCTCAACCATATATCTTAGTCTATATGCGCTTTGTTCTGACAGTTTTTAAATTTATTGTATACAGTTTTTAATTGATTGCATTCACAAAGCCCACCTTTATACTTTTCACATTCCATAGTTGAATCTCAACCAGATATCTTAGTCTATATGTGCTTTGTTCTGACAGTTTTTAAATTTATTGTATACAGTTTTTAATTGATTGCATTCACAAAGCCCACCTTTATACTTTTCACATTCCATAGTTGAGTCTCAACCAGATATCTTAGTCTATATGTGCTTTGTTCTGACAGTTTTTAAATTTATTGTATACAGTTTTTAATTGATTGCATTCACAAAGCCCACCTTTATACTTTTCACATGCCATAGTTGAATCTCAACCAGATATCTTAGTCTATATGTGCTTTGTTCTGACAGTTTTTAAATTTATTGTATACAGTTTTTAATTGATTGCATTCACAAAGCCCACCTTTATACTTTTCACATTCCATGGTTGAGTCTCAACCAGATATCTTAGTCTATATGTGCTTTGTTCTGACAGTTTTTAAATTTATTGTATACAGTTTTTAATTGATTGCATTCACAAAGCCCACCTTTATACTTTTCACATTCCATAGTTGAGTCTCAACCAGATATCTTAGTCTATATGCGCTTTGTTCTGACAGTTTTTAATTTATTGTATACAGTTTTTAATTGATTGCATTCACAAAGCCCACCTTTATACTTTTCACATTCTATAGTTGAGTCTCAACCATATATCTTAGTCTATATGCGCTTTGTTCTGACAGTTTTTAAATTTATTGTATACAGTTTTTAATTGATTGCATTCACAAAGCCCACCTTTATACTTTTCACATTCCATAGTTGAATCTCAACCAGATATCTTAGTCTATATGTGCTTTGTTCTGACAGTTTTTAAATTTATTGTATACAGTTTTTAATTGATTGCATTCACAAAGCCCACCTTTATACTTTTCACATTCCATAGTTGAGTCTCAACCAGATATCTTAGTCTATATGTGCTTTGTACTGACAGTTTTTAAATTTATTGTATACAGTTTTTAATTGATTGCATTCACAAAGCCCACCTTTATACTTTTCACATGCCATAGTTGAATCTCAACCAGATATCTTAGTCTATATGTGCTTTGTTCTGACAGTTTTTAAATTTATTGTATACAGTTTTTAATTGATTGCATTCACAAAGCCCACCTTTATACTTTTCACATTCCATGGTTGAGTCTCAACCAGATATCTTAGTCTATATGTGCTTTGTTCTGACAGTTTTTAAATTTATTGTATACAGTTTTTAATTGATTGCATTCACAAAGCCCACCTTTATACTTTTCACATTCCATAGTTGAGTCTCAACCAGATATCTTAGTCTATATGCGCTTTGTTCTGACAGTTTTTAATTTATTGTATACAGTTTTTAATTGATTGCATTCACAAAGCCCACCTTTATACTTTTCACATTCCATAGTTGAGTCTCAACCAGATATCTTAGTCTATATGCGCTTTGTTCTCACAGTTTTTAAATTTATTGTATACAGTTTTTAATTGATTGCATTCACAAAGCCCACCTTTATACTTTTCACATTCCATAGTTGAATCTCAACCAGATATCTTAGTCTATATGTGCTTTGTTCTGACAGTTTTTAAATTTATTGTGTACAGTTTTTAATTGATTGCATTCACAAAGCCCACCTTTATACTTTTCACATTCCATAGTTGAGTCTCAACCAGATATCTTAGTCTATATGTGCTTTGTTCTGGCAGTTTTTAAATTTATTGTATACAGTTTTTAATTGATTGCATTCACAAAGCCCACCTTTATACTTTTCACATGCCATAGTTGAATCTCAACCAGATATCTTAGTCTATATGTGCTTTGTTCTGACAGTTTTTAAATTTATTGTATACAGTTTTTAATTGATTGCATTCACAAAGCCCACCTTTATACATTTCACATTCCATAGTTAAGTCTCTACCAGATATCTTAGTCTATATGTGCTTTGTTCTGACAGTTTTTAGATTTATTGTATACAGTTTTTAATTGATTGCATTCACAAAGCCCACCTTTATACTTTTCACATTCCATAGTTGAATCTCAACCAGATATCTTAGTCTATATGTGCTTTGTTCTGACAGTTTTTAAATTTATTGTATACAGTTTTTAATTGATTGCATTCACAAAGCCCACCTTTATACTTTTCACATTCCATAGTTGAGTCTCAACCAGATATCTTAGTCTATATGCGCTTTTTTCTGACAGTTTTTAAATTTATTGTATACAGTTTTTAATTGATTGCATTCACAAAGCCCACCTTTATACTTTTCACATTCCATAGTTGAATCTCAACCAGATATCTTAGTCTATATGTGCTTTGTTCCGACAGTTTTTAAATTTATTGTATACAGTTTTTAATTGATTGCATTAACAAAGCCCACCTTTATACTTTTCACATTCCATAGTTGAGTCTCAACCAGATATCTTAGTCTATATGTGCTTTGTTCTGACAGTTTTAAAATTTATTGTATACAGTTTTTAATTTATTGCATTCACAAAGCCCACCTTTATACTTTTCACATTCCATAGTTGAGTCTCAACCAGATATCTTAGTCTATATGTGCTTTGTTCTGACAGTTTTTAAATTTATTGTATACAGTTTTTAATTGATTGCATTCACAAAGCCCACCTTTATACTTTTCACATTCCATAGTTGAGTCTCAACCAGATATCTTAGTCTATATGTGCTTTGTTCTGACAGTTTTTAAATTTATTGTATACAGTTTTTAATTGATTGCATTCACAAAGCCCACCTTTATACTTTTCACATGCCATAGTTGAATCTCAACCAGATATCTTAGTCTATATGTGCTTTGTTCTGACAGTTTTTAAATTTATTGTATACAGTTTTTAATTGATTGCATTTACAAAGCCCACCTTTATACATTTCACATTCCATAGTTGAGTCTCTACCAGATATCTTAGTCTATATGTGCTTTGTTCTGACAGTTTTTAAATTTATTGTATACAGTTTTTAATTGATTGCATTCACAAAGCCCACCTTTATACTTTTCACATTCCATAGTTGAGTCTCAACCAGATATCTTAGTCTATATGTGCTTTGTTCTGACAGTTTTTAAATTTATTGTATACAGTTTTTAATTGATTGCATTCACAAAGCCCACCTTTATACTTTTCACATTCCATAGTTGAATCTCAACCAGATATCTTAGTCTATATGTGCTTTGTTCTGACAGTTTTTAAATTTATTGTATACAGTTTTTAATTGATTGCATTCACAAAGCCCACCTTTATACTTTTCACATTCCATAGTTGAGTCTCAACCAGATATCTTAGTCTATATGCGCTTTGTTCTGACAGTTTTTAAATTTATTGTATACAGTTTTTAATTGATTGCATTCACAAAGCCCACCTTTATACTTTTCACATTCCATAGTTGAATCTCAACCAGATATCTTAGTCTATATGTGCTTTGTTCCGACAGTTTTTAAATTTATTGTATACAGTTTTTAATTGATTGCATTCACAAAGCCCACCTTTATACTTTTCACATTCCATAGTTGAGTCTCAACCAGATATCTTAGTCTATATGTGCTTTGTTCTGACAGTTTTTAAATTTATTGTATACAGTTTTTAATTGATTGCATTCACAAAGCCCACCTTTATACTTTTCACATTCCATAGTTGAGTCTCAACCAGATATCTTAGTCTATATGTGCTTTGTTATGACAATTTAAAATTTATTGTATACAGTTTTTAATTGATTGCATTCACAAAGCCCACCTTTATACTTTTCACATTCAATAGTTGAGTCTCAACCAGATATCTTAGTCTATATGCGCTTTGTTCTGACAGTTTTTAATTTATTGTATACAGTTTTTAATTGATTGCATTCACAAAGCCCACCTTTATACTTTTCACATTCCATAGTTTAGTCTCAACCAGATATCTTAGTCTATATGCGCTTTGTTCTCACAGTTTTTAAATTTATTGTATACAGTTTTTAATTGATTGCATTCACAAAGCCCACCTTTATACTTTTCACATTCCATAGTTGAGTCTCAACCGGATATCTTAGTCTATATGTGCTTTGTTCTGACAGTTTTAAAATTTATTGTATACAGTTTTTAATTGATTGCATTCACAAAGCCCACCTTTATACTTTTCACATTCCATAGTTGAGTCTCAACCAGATATCTTAGTCTATATGTGCTTTGTTTTGACAGTTTTTAAATTTATTGTATACAGTTTTTAATTGATTGCATTCACAAAGCCCACCTTTATACTTTTCACATTCCATAGTTGAGTCTCAACCAGATATCTTAGTCTATATGCGCTTTGTTCTGACAGTTTTTAAATTTATTGTATACAGTTTTTAATTGATTGCATTCACAAAGCCCACCTTTATACTTTTCACATTCCATAGTTGAATCTCAACCAGATATCTTAGTCTATATGTGCTTTGTTCTGACAGTTTTTAAATTTATTGTATACAGTTTTTAATTGATTGCATTCACAAAGCCCACCTTTATACTTTTCACATTCCATTGTTGAGTCTCAACCAGATATCTTAGTCTATATGCGCTTTGTTCTGACAGTTTTAAAATTTATTGTATACAGTTTTTAATTGATTGCATTCACAAAGCCCACCTTTATACTTTTCACATTCCATAGTTGAATCTCAACCAGATATCTTAGTCTATATGTGCTTTGTTACGACAGTTTTTAAATTTATTGTATACAGTTTTTAATTGATTGCATTCACAAAGCCCACCTTTATACTTTTCACATTCCATAGTTGAGTCTCAACCAGATATCTTAGTCTATATGTGCTTTGTTATGACAATTTAAAAATTTATTGTATACAGTTTTTAATTGATTGCATTCACAAAGCCCACCTTTATACTTTTCACATTCCATAGTTGAGTCTCAACCAGATATCTTAGTCTATATGTGCTTTGTTCTGACAGTTTTTAAATTTATTGTATACAGTTTTTAATTGATTGCATTCACAAAGCCCACCTTTATACTTTTCACATTCCATAGTTGAGTCTCAACCAGATATCTTAGTCTATATGTGCTTTGTTCTGACAGTTTTTAAAAAAATTTATTGTATTTCGGAAACCTTCCGTCAAGCGTTTCACTTTCCATAGTTGGGTCATCTTGCTACACAACTTCTAAGTATTATGTAAGTGTGGTCCCTAATCTATAGTAGCTCCTTATGTCTTACTGAAAGTGTGTCTTTTTGTTGGGAATGAAAGTTTTAAAAAATGTGCCTTTTTGTGTAAAATAAAGAAGTTTGTGTATTTGGGAACACATGAATATTGTTCACGGTTTCTGTTGTTCAATTCAAGATATATTGAATAACGTGTATTCTAAAACTGAATTGTATCTTTTCCATTCTACGAATTTTGATTAGTGTTGAGAAAAGGGCTTTAATATGTGTAATAATCTGTCTCCCTTTTTCTTGTGTCCTTTAATGGATGATAATAATAAGACAACACGGTGGTATATTTAGAAGAGTGTGTATTCACAGAAATACAGAATAGTATGTTACTAAAAAAACTAAAATCTTACATTGCTAGTTGTAGTAATAGTTATGTTGTATCCGACCTGAGTTCAAGTTCTCATTGCCAGTGTTGTGTGCAACATAAACCCTGGTTATGTTGAGTCCGAATAAGTGCGAGTTCTCGTCGCCAGTGGTGTGACCTTGAACAGCCGATAATAAATAAGACAACACGGTGGTATATTTACAAAAGTGTTTATTTACAGAAGTACAGAATAGTATGTTACGGAACGACTGAGTATTTAAATATTTCTCACAATAAGTCGTAAGTTCCTCTATATAGGCACGTAATAGGGTAGATCCCCATCATACCATAACACTTTTCTTTCATCTAGCCGTGATACATTTCACCTCCTTCATTGGCGCTAAGGCAATTGATAGGCTTCCTCTTATTGATCGGGCAATTTAAGCCAACACTGGAACTTCATTGTATTTCTCCTTCTTTAGACGTCATGTTCTCACACTTGTCCAAAACAAACTCTATTGCTATAAAAAATACCGTTATCACGCAACCTTTCACACTTGTTCAAAACAAAATTAATTACTATAAAAAAATACCGTTATCACCCAAGCTTTCACACTTGTCCAAAACAAACTCTATTGCTATCAAAAACACCGTTATCACCCAAGTTTTCACACTTGTTTAAAACAAACTCTATTGCTATCGAAAACACCGTTATCGCCCAAGCGTTCACACTTGTTCAAAACAAACTCTATTGCTATTAAAAACACCGTTATCACCAAAGCTTTCACACTTGTTCAAAACAAACTCTATTGCTATTAAAAACACCGTTATCACCAAAGCTTTCACACTTGTTCAAAACAAACTCTATTGCTATTAAAAACACCGTTATCACCAAAGCTTTCACACTTGTTCAAAACAAACTCTATTGCTATTAAAAACACCGTTATCACCAAAGCTTTCACACTTGTTCAAAACAAACTCTATTGCTATTAAAAACACCGTTATCACCAAAGCTTTCACACTTGTTCAAAACAAACTCTATTGCTATTAAAAACACCGTTATCACCAAAGCTTTCACACTTGTTCAAAACAAACTCTATTGCTATTAAAAACACCGTTATCACCAAAGCTTTCACACTTGTTCAAAACAAACTCTCTTTCTGTCATCAGCTAAACGTGATATCGTTCATGTGGAATAAATGACTGAAAAGCTTTTGTGAAAATGATTAACGAAATGTAGAAAAGGCGAAAAGAATTCGATGTGATTGTCAACTTTTATGATTTACGCATAATGTTGTATCTATGGATCTAATTGCCTAGATCTACTATGCTACCGAGGTAAACATACAACGTTTTATTTATTTATATACTATTTAAGCATACCACATGTCCATATGTCCATATTTTATAAAGTCTACTATGACATGGGATATTTTGTCATTGGTAAACGACTTAGCTCTCTATGATTTGTCCTATTATGTCATGAATCTAATTGCCTAGCTCTACTATACAACCGAGGAAAACATACAACGTTTCATTTAATTATATACTATTTAAGCATAATGTTGTTGTCCACATGTTCATGTTTTATAAACTCTACTATGACATGGGGTATTTTGTCATTAGTAAACGACTTAGCTCTCTATGATTCCTCCTATTATGTCATGAATCTAATTGCTTAGCTCTACTATGCCAACGAGGTAAACCTACAACGTTGTATTCAATTATATGTAGGTACTCGCAAATATATGCTTCCCCAGGGAGGACAATGTCATGGTTAACGAACGTATACTACACTGACCTTTAAGGAAGACGTTCGTTGATCCGAACGAAACTGATAAAATCTCTCGTGTTTTGATGATTTTTTTCCTGTATTTGACTTGTTTTAATGTCAGCTTTTTTAAAGATATGTGCATGTATTTTAGTTTTTATGAATTTATTTATAATCTTTTCATATATTTTCTATCAGTTTTTAATTTTTTTATTTTCGTAAAAGATGTAAATATATATCTGTCTGTATGTGCATGCATATATATATATATATATATATATATATATATATATATATATATATATATATATATATATTAGTGTATGTATATATGTGTACATACACATATATACATACACTATATGTGTAGTATATTACAATCTGAATTGATTATCTCCCTTTGATTGTTAAATCGAATCTCATTAGAAAATTTAATTAAAATTGGAGTTACTTCCCTTTGGTATGAGCCGTTAATTTTAAAATTCGTTTCATTTTGAGTTTGGATTTCTTCGGATTAAATTTTTGACAGGTTTGTATTCTGCCGTTCGTATATGAATGGCAAAACATAGATGAGCAGGTCACCTTTCGAGATGCACAGACAACAGGTGGACGTATAGAGCGACAGAATGGACACCGAAGCAATGGAAAAGACCTAGAGGAAGACCAATAGGGACCTCCAATCGCAGCCACAGAATCGCTGACGTCACCGGTTTCTGCGTTCTTTAAGAAATTCATACATTCGCGTTCCATGTAGTGTTTTAAAAAATCTCCCTAAAATAAAGTTATACTTATAGGAAGTTGTTTTAAAGTAAAATAGTTTATTGAAAGATTAAATTATCTATTTGGGAAAGAAACCCTTCTTTATCTTTCGAAACAAGTACGAAATTTTCTTTTTCTACGGCTGGATGTCTTGTTTACACAAAAAATTATCATTATCATGTGCGACATTGCGAGATGTTATGTACCTATGGATGTCCAAAAGTGATAGAATTAATTACTTTCATTATGGTGTAGACAAAATTAACGGTTTTTTTTTTACATTTTCCTTGAGTTGCACATTTGTTAGCATTTGACTTAAATTTGGGTTAAATTTTATATAATAAAAATTAAACTGAAAATGAAAATGGAGAAAGTATTGTGGTTTGTTAATGATTAAAAATATTCGTCCATTGAATAATAAAAATTAAAAGTAAAAATAAGTTTTTATTTCGAAATTTCGAAAGAAAATTCTGAATGGATAAACATTTTAATTTGAAAAAAGAAAAATGATAAAAAGTTTTATAAATATATAATAATAATAAAATAATAATAAAAATAAATATAATTAATACTTTCTTTTCTCAACGTTTTTTTTTAGAATGAGCTTAGCTCTTCAAATTAATTAGCGTGCGTCAATTTCACTCTAAAAATGAACCGCGTTAATTACGGCTAGTATTGCGTTCCATAGTTGCTGTGAAACTAGCTACAGCAAAAAAGGCTTTCTTACTTCTAGCAAATGAAGGACTTTTTTCCAAGTACATATGAGGTCGACGTATACAAAGTTGTATACGACCTCAGGTCCTATACAACTTTGGTCTTTTACGATTCCTAATACTTCGGGCTATATTATATTAAAATATTTTGAAAAATTTAGAACACATATTTTCACAAATGTTTTTAAACATTTTGACTAACCGATAAACTCGATCAAATGAATAAATGTCTCTGAAAATAAAAATTATTTCGTAAAACTTTTTTTTTGGCATTTCAATAAATCACAGTATATTTTATTGAGAAAAGGTAAAAAAAAAATTCAAAACATAATAATATTGCTTTTATTTCCACTTTTTATTTGTGCATTCACGGACCAGTTTACTAAATATGTGGACGTAAAATTTAATAAAATTAATCCAATGTGTTTTTTAAAAGACTTTAGTTTTATATAAGAAAAAAAACCCGCCAGACCTGAATATATTTCGTTCAATATTTCATAAAATGAAATGGGGGGGGGGGGGGGGGTCACGTAGAAAAAATATTTTCCCTAATATATTTTAGGAAAACAGCATTTTAAAGATAAATTAGTCCTATAGTGAATAAGTATTGAAAATTTCGTGAAGATCTGGCCATAACTTGATTTATGCGAGATTTATTAAAAATATGCCTATCAGAGCGTGCAACAATATTTTAACTTCACATTTTCATGAGTTTCGTATGCTGGAAAAAATTCTAAAAAATCATCAGCAGTTTATTTTATGTATCCTCTTTTGAATGGTAAAAATGTTTTGTTGATAATCTTAATCTAAATTAAAGTTACATCGTGTTACATATAGGGAGGGGGGATAAATAGTTCACAACAAATGGGAGGTCCCTAAAGACCAAAAACCCGGTGGAGAGACCACCTCGATAGTTAACTAGATCCTACTTGGCCACACCTAGCTAGGGATAAAGCAAGGTGGAAAGAAACCAGGGAGAGGTTCCTCCACAAGGAGTGAATTTTTAAAAAAAGACCAAAATCCTGACGGTGGTGGTGGTGGTGGTGGTGATGATGATGATGATGATGATGATGGTGGTGGTGGTAGTCTATTTTGACCCTTTGGGGATCGCAATTTCTTCATCTACTCTATGAAACCTACTCTTAGGTTTGACTTTGATCTATTAACTTAAATATTATAAAAATATTTAATTTTTAACTTTTAATCGAAATTTTTAACGTAACCTTTAATACTTTTTAATTTGTTGAATGAACTTTATACTTACATTCTTCTTTCATTTACTTGACTTGATATTTGATGTGTACCCTTTTAAGGTTTTTAATCTAAGAATAAGTTGCCTCTCAGTTTCTTTCTTCTATTTGCTTTTTATTATTATTAATTATTACTTTTTATTTGATGTGTTTTTAATTTTTTGTTCCGATTTGTTTTGTTTGATATCTATTTCGTTAAAGTCTCCATTTCGTTGAATGAACTTTATTCCTACATTCTTCGTTCATTTCTCCTGAAGTTTCCTCATAGTTTTTCTATTTGCCTTTTTATTATTATTAATTATTACTTTTTATTTGATATCTTAAATTTATTTTGTTTTGATTTGTTTTATATATGTATGTTTTGATCAATATCGATACATAATATATCTTGAAAATCTTTAACTATTTCTTTAATATTTTTCTATTTTTCCTTTTTTTCTCATTTACTAATTTTTTCTTATTATTTTATTTTTTTCTTATAATTATGCTTATAATTTTGATATTCATTTCGTTTTTTTTTTCACTATGATAATTTGTTTTGCCTTCAAATACTTTACATTTTCCTTGTTTTAACCCTACTTTATTGGATTTATGATTTATTATTGTCATTTATTTTCATTTATTTTTTTACTAATATTATTTTTATTTTTATTTTTATTTTTCGCCTTTGTTCATTCTGTATTTAATTATTTCAAATTTGCTGTATCCTATATATTTTCATTGCACAATCTTCTGATTCTGCAGTTTGGTCAATATTGTGTTTGATAGACCTTATTGCTAGTTGCTTGTTCTTGCTTTGCCATTAGGGTGATCTCAGTTGATCTTTTCAGATCACCCCTGTCAAACCAGTTCCAGTTGTCGATATCTTTAAATTCAGTATTTTTAAAGAATATACTGTGTACTTTCTTTCCAAGTGATTTTTCCGTTTCTCTTACAACATTGATTCTTTTTTCGCCACAGCATTTTTTCCCTTTTCATTTCATGAAGAAGAACCTCATCATTTTCAGAAATTGATGGTGGCTTTTCGTTATGGTTCTAAGCGTTCCAATTACAACGGGAATCACCTTGGTTCTTTACATTTCCATAGTCTAACTAATTAACATTTTAGATCTTGATATTTATTTATCTTTTTGTGTTCTTTCTCCTGCACTCTGGTATCGAAGGGGCAGAGTATATCAATGATTAAGCAAATTCTCTTGTTTTTGTTTAGAAAGATTAAGTCGGGTTTGGAATGTTCAAGAATCTTATCAGTCTGTATGCGCATGTCCCAAAGAAGTTTGACATTGTGGTCCAATTCATAAAGTTTGCATATATTCCAGTGTAGTACCTGAGCGACTTTGTCTTGTCTCCATTTTTTATACTGGTGTTGTGCTAGCATTGGGCATTCAGATACACTATGCACTAAGGTTTCTTCCCTTTCATTACACAATCGTCATATCGGTGATTCTGCAGTTTTGTCAATGTAATGTTTGATGGACCTAGTGCGAGTGGCTTGTTCCTGGGCTGCCATTCAGGTGATCTCAGTAGATCTTTTGAGATCACCCTTGACCAACCAATTCCAGCTTTCATTATCTCTAAATACAATATTCTTAAAGAATACACTGTGTAGTTTCTTTCCAAATAATTTTAACCCTCTCTCTTGTAACCGTTGATTCTTTTTCACCCCAGTTCTTAGTATTTCCTCTCTTTTCACTTCACGAAGAAGAATCTCATTACTTCCAGAAATATATTTATATAGACAACCTTCTTTTATATTCATAACATCTTTAACACTAAGTAACCCTTGACTACTTTCTTTTCTAGGTAGATACAATCGATCTGCATCTCCTTTCTTTACAAAATCTCCATAAATTGTAATTCCGTGTTTTAGTATCCAAACATTTTAATTCTATCGGCATTCCAGTCAAGTATACCAGCATTATATCGAACGATAGTTACTGCTCTGGCATTGATAGCATAGCTTGTATTCTGACTGTGGAGGTGCGATTTAATAATAACCCTTATTGTTCTGTTGTATTCAGCTGTGACCTGATTTTTCATTTCCTTGTTTTTAATCTTATCTGTTTCCAATATTCCCAAGTATTTGTAGCCCCACTCACTGTCAATATTCTTCATCAGATCAATTGTTGGGAGTTGAAGGCCATCTGAATGGACGAGTTTACCTCCTTTTATGATAAGAATTGACAAATTCCATGAGTATATCCTCACTAAATAATATAGCACGATATTCATTAGAATCTGTCAAGTTGGTTTTCATTATTTCCCAAAACTTTAAAGTCGTTCATAAATAGTAAGTGGTTGAGTGTAGGAAGTCCAAAGTTTATATCCCACCTTAATATTTCGTAAGCGAAGTGTCATTGGCATAAAACAGATGATAAAACTCTGAGTATCGCTCTGACAAATTCCTCTCTTGATTTAAACTTTACCTAATATAAAACCTCCTGAAGATGAATTGGTTTACCAATATTCCGAAAATTTCCAAGAATTTGTGTATCCAAAATTGAGGCACAATGTCAAATGCTTTCTTATAATCTACCCACTCTATGACAAGGTTAGTAGTTCTTCATTTGCATTTTCTCAGGGTCATTTTATCGATCAGAAGCTGATCTTTGGTTTCACATGATCTTTTCAGCAGATTTCTGTACTTCAGGCAGCAAATGGGTCAGGTTAGGGTCAGGGTTAGGGTAAGGGTTTGATCCACACTTAAATCGATACTTCCCAATCCTTTCTACCTTTTTTCTAACCCTAACCCTAACCCTACTTCCTGATCTATTCTAACCAGGATTGGTAGTATCTGTCACGATCCCATTTATGTGTTCATAGAAATTATCTGAAATATGATACTAAACTAACTGCAACACCCTTGAAAAAGGGGTTTGCAACTACACATTACCCTTAAATCTATAGTTTCTAATCCTTTCTATCTTTTTTCTGCCTACCCTACTTCCAATCCCTATTAATTACTCAATTTGACTCTACCCCAATACAGTCTTAGGCAAATTTGTGAGTTTGGTTTTATCTTAAAATATATTTAGTTGTGAAGCCTAAATTTGGGATCATTGTGGACCCGGATTCTGACTCGAATTGGTAGTATCTGTCACGATCCCATTTATGTGTTCATAGAAGTTATGTGAAATGCATTGCTTAACAAACTAGGACACCCTTGGAAAAGTTGTTTGCAACTATCATCCACACTTAAATCGATACTTCCCAATCGTTTCTACCTTTTTCTGCCTACCCTACTTCCAAGCCCTATCAACTACTCAATTTGACTGTACCCCAATACTATTCTGACCAAGATTGGTAGTATCTGTATACTTCCCAATCCTTTCTACCTTTTTCTGCCTACCCTACTTCCAAGCCCTATCAACTACTCAATTTGACTCTACCCCAATACTATTCTGACCAAGATTGGTAGTATCTGTATACTTCCAAATCGTTTCTACCTTTTTCTGCCTACCCTACTTCCAAGCCCTATCAACTACTCAATTTGACTCTACCCCAATACTATTCTGACCAAGATTGGTAGTATCTGTATACTTCCCAATCCTTTCTACCTTTTTCTGCCTACCCTACTTCCAAGCCCTATCAACTACTCAATTTGACTCTACTCCAATACTATTCTGACCAAGATTGGTAGTATCTGTATACTTCCAAATCGTTTCTACCCTTTTCTGCCTACCCTACTTCCAAGCCCTATCAACTACTCAATTTGACTCTACCCCAATACTATTCTGACCAAGATTGGTAGTATCTGTATACTTCCCAATCGTTTCTACCTTTTTCTGCCTACCCTACTTCCAACCCCTATCAACTACTCAATTTGACTCTACCCCAATACTATTCTGACCAAGATTGGTAGTATCTGTATACTTTCCAATCCTTTCTACCTTTTTCTGCCTACCCTACTTCCAAGCCCTATTAACTACTCATTTTGACTCTACCCCAATACTATTCTGACCAAGATTGGTAGTATCTGTATACTTCCCAATCCTTTCTACCCTTTTCTGCCTACCCTACTTCCAAGCCCTATCAACTACTCATTTTGACTCTACCCCAATACTATTCTGACCAAGATTGGTAGTATCTGTATACTTCCCAATCGTTTCTACCTTTTTCTGCCTACCCTACTTCCAAGCCCTATCAACTACTCATTTTGACTCTACCCCAATACTATTCTGACCAAGATTGGTAGTATCTGTATACTTCCCAATCCTTTCTACCTTTTTCTGCCTACCCTACTTCCAAGCCCTATCAACTACTCAATTTGACTCTACCCCAATACTATTCTGACCAAGATTGGTAGTATCTGTATACTTCCCAATCCTTTCTACCTTTTTCTGCCTACCCTACTTCCAAGCCCTATCAACTACTCATTTTGACTCTACCCCAATACTATTCTGACCAAGATTGGTAGTATCTGTATACTTCCCAATCGTTTCTACCTTTTTCTGCCTACCCTACTTCCAACCCCTATCAACTACTCAATTTGACTCTACCCCAATACTATTCTGACCAAGATTGGTAGTATCTGTATACTTCCCAATCCTTTCTACCTTTTTCTGCCTACCCTACTTCCAAGCCCTATCAACTACTCAATTTGACTCTACCCCAATACTATTCTGACCAAGATTGGTAGTATCTGTATACTTCCCAATCCTTTTTACCTGGTTTCTAACCCCAGCAGTACACATCCAACTCTACATAGCCGGTCCACCTTAAGTTTGAGCGATAATACTTGCCAGTTAACATGAGTTAATTATACTTGATAAACTTCCATGAGAGAAGTTTCTTTCATTGAACTACCCGTCTGTGGAAAACAATACCATGAGGCTGCTTTCTAGCTGGCTACAACATGGCCGTTTTAAAGTCCAATGTAAACAAATTCTTGTTGAGCCCTCCTCTTAAATAATCAAATTCTGACCAGTCTCAACCATTGTTACCAATCCTTGATGTTGTTGTTTAACTGTCCTGACAAACTCATTAACCATTAGCCTTGAGTGGCCTGAGTGCTTGATTAGCGGTTACTCATGAGCACAGTACAGGCTATTTATATCACTACAAAAGGTTGATATGCAGTAAAAGAAACCGATCAGACATAAAGAAAACTTGAATTGCTATCGGCTCAAGTCAAGCACAAACCTAACCTTAACTCTACCCCTAACCCTAACCCTAACCCTAACTCTACCCCTAACCCTAACCCTAACCCTAACTCTACCCCTAACCCTAACCCTAACTCTACCCCTAACCACACTTTTTGTCAGACAACAGGCGGTGAAGAGATACACAGTAAATAAAAATGAAAAGAAAAACAATTTTTAATAAGAGAGCAAATGATCTTTAAAATAATAAAAAGGTAAATGTTAAATGGAAAACTGATCTATTTCAGCCCAAAACGTTTTCTATTTATTTGTATTTTTTTTTTAATTTATTCTTTTTTTTAATAAATAATTCTGTCTCGAACAGACATTTTCGTAGATAAATGTATATGCTAACACAAGTTGAAAAGAAATTCCATCCTCAAATTGTGTGCTTATTATTACAATATTTATCAATGGATCAAATTTAAACAATTGAAATCGTTGAGATTTCATAAGTGATTCATATAATTACGTAAAACTATCCTTTCGTTTATTCTAAATATTTGCTTTTTGATGTTTACTACATTCAGTAGAAACAAACCTCAACTCAGCCTGAGATGAGCTACTCCTCGACTAAAAAAATCAAGTTTGCTCGTTTGATCTCAGGAATCGGGAGGCCAACCGACCCCTAAACATCACGTGGTCTGGAATACAACTTGAGAATCGCACCCAAAACTGCCTACCTTGTTGTGACCTTGGACCCAACCCTTTCATTCAAGGAACATGTAAAAAAAGGCAAAAATGAAAGTCAGCTGCCGGAACAACATTCTACAGAAACTGATCAACTCCAAGGGTGGATCCGCAGCACACACACTAAGATGTACTGCCTTGGTCCTGTGCTATTCTTATGCGGATGATGCTTATCCTGTTCAGGAGGGATCAACACATGCCGAAAAGCTAGACTCAGCATTGAACAATACCTGCCTCTTGATTACTGGCTGCCTAAAGCCTACCAACCTGAACAACCTGCATCTTCTCACTGGCATTATTACTTCAGATGTGAGACGGGAAGTTGCCAGCCGAGTTGAGATCACAAAGGCTATCAATGATGAACACCATTTCCTTCATGGACTTGAACCAACAGTCCAATGACTGAAGTCAAGGAGAAGCTTCCTCAACCATGTTGAACCCCTAACAACATCTCAGGAAGAGACTAGACTACATCTGTAGACCAGACGGCTACAGAATGCGCACCCCTCATAATGAGAATTCTTCCTTTGGAGGCCATCCCTCCCAATTAAGAGGCACCCTGGCTCCAGTGGAAAACACTCAACCACCTGAGAACGAGAATAGGGCGATCAAAAGTTGCTATGACTAGATCAGCCTACAAAACTGACCCAACCATTTGTGTATGTAGAGAGTAAAGTCATACGATGCAACACTGCCTTGTCTGCCCTTTACTGCCCAACCGGTGCAGATCGAAAGATCTTGCAGAGTATAACAATAATGCAAAGGACTGCGTAGAAAAGTGGGGAAACTGTCGTATATGACCACATGCGTCAAAGACACACAAGGAAGAAGTTAACATTCTATTTAAAATTTAAACAGGACATACTAACAGATAAACAGAACTTCTCATATAGTTGCCTCTGTTCCTTACAGCCCATTTCTCAGAGAAGAGACGTTGCTAGTCTCTCTCTACTCTATCGTTATTTTCGATGGATGGTGCTCGACTGAGCTCTAGTCGTTGGTGCTTTCTTATAAAACATTCACAGCAAGAACTTGTATTGCAACCACAACGAAGCAATACTTCCCTTTCTCTCTCCATGTGCTTGCATCACGCAGAATTTCCATGGATTGATCTTTTTTTAAATATTTTTCAATGAATATTTATACATTTTAAATCATTTAAATTTCATAAGTGCTTCATTTCATATGTGCAATACTATATTTTCGTTAATTTTAAACATTTTCTTTTTGATATTTCCAAGTTAACATGCTATTCAACCACCGACTTCCATGGTTGAGAGTCCAACATTGAAACTTCTCGGCCTAACATTCACAGGAAACATGAATTGGAACAGCCCAAGGGAATGAGAGAACATCTTCGATAATTCCGTGGCACGACTAAAAATCCTATTTCACATTTAAGCATGACAGACAAACAGACATAAAGAACATCTTTGATAATTCCATGGGCGCAACTAAAATTTCTATTTCACATTTAAACATGAAAGACCGACGGAATGGCAGAACATCTTCACGAGTTCCGTAAGCGCAATTAAAATTTATATTTCAAAATTTGACAAACCAATGAAAAGACTATTTTAATTTAAAGCGAGACAGACGGACAAAAACTCATATAATTGTGCAGGTGCAATGTTTTTTCAAACGTCAGCGTGACAGTCTGACAGAAATTGGGCCATTTCAGTGGCTTTTTATCTTTCGGGGTAAGGTATTGATTCTGAGTAGTCCTAAGATGTCTACCCTCCCAAGCCTTACCTTTTATCTTTGGGGAGGAGTTACTTCAAATTGTCTGAGGCACCTCAACCAGGGAATAGCTGCCCAGTCAATTTTGGTGACTTTTTATCTGTGTGTCAGGTTGAGGTATTGGTCCTGGGTAGTCCAAATAGAACCACCCTACCAGGGCTTGCCTTCCCTCTTTGGGGAGGAGTTAGTTTATAGCTAACTGCCTGATGCCGACAGGGCTACCCAGGCAATTTTGGTGAATATTTATCTGTCAGGGTCAGGTATTGGTCCTGGGTAGTCTTAAGAGGTCCAACGTCGCAGGCCTTGTCTTCCCTCTTTTGGGAGGAGTTAGTTTATTGCTAACTGTGTGAGGTGTCCCGATCAGAAATGCGGACAGGGCTGCCCAGGCAATTTTGGTGAATATTTATCTGTCAGGGTCAGGTATTGGTCCTGGGTAGTCTTAAGAGGTCCAACGTCGCAGGCCTTGTCTTCCCTCTTTTGGGAGGAGTTAGTTTATTGCTAACTGTGTGAGGTGTCCCGATCAGAAATGCGGACAGGGCTGCCCAGGCAATTTTGGTGAATATTTATCTGTCAGGGTCAGGTATTGGTCCTGGGTAGTCTTAAGAGGTCCAACGTCGCAGGCCTTGTCTTCCCTCTTTTGGGAGGAGTTAGTTTATTGCTAACTGTGTGAGGTGTCCCGATCAGAAATGCGGACAGGGCTGCCCAGGCAATTTTGGTGAATATTTATCTGTCAGGGTCAGGTATTGGTCCTGGGTAGTCTTAAGAGGTCCAACGTCGCAGGCCTTGTCTTCCCTCTTTTGGGAGGAGTTAGTTTATTGCTAACTGTGTGAGGTGTCCCGATCAGAAATGCGGACAGGGCTGCCCAGGCAATTTTGGTGGATATTTATCTGTCAGGGTCAGGTATTGGTCCTGGGTAGTCTTAAGAGGTCCAACGTCGCAGGCCTTGTCTTCCCTCTTTTGGGAGGAGTTAGTTTATTGCTAACTGTGTGAGGTGTCCCGATCAGAAATGCGGACAGGGCTGCCCAGGCAATTTTGGTGGATATTTATCTGTCAGGGTCAGGTATTGGTCCTGGGTAGTCTTAAGAGGTCCAACGTCGCAGGCCTTGTCTTCCCTCTTTTGGGAGGAGTTAGTTTATTGCTTACTGTGTGAGGTGTCCCGATCAGAAATGCGGACAGGGCTGCCCAGACAATTTTGGTGGATATTTATCTGTCAGGGTCAGGTATTGGTCCTGGGTAGTCTTAAGAGGTCCAACGTCGCAGGCCTTGTCTTCCCTCTTTTGGGAGGAATTAGTTTATTGCTAACTGTGTGAGGTGTCCCGATCAGAAATGCGGACAGGGCTGCCCAGGCAATTTTGGTGGATATTTATCTGTCAGGGTCAGGTATTGGTCCTGGGTAGTCTTAAGAGGTCCAACGTCGCAGGCCTTGTCTTCCCTCTTTTGGGAGGAGTTAGTTTATTGCTAACTGTGTGAGGTGTCCCGATCAGAAATGCGGACAGGGCTGCCCAGGCAATTTTGGTGGATATTTATCTGTCAGGGTCAGGTATTGGTCCTGGGTAGTCTTAAGAGGTCCAACGTCGCAGGCCTTGTCTTCCCTCTTTTGGGAGGAGTTAGTTTATTGCTAACTGTGTGAGGTGTCCCGATCAGAAATGCGGACAGGGCTGCCCAGGCAATTTTGGTGGATATTTATCTGTCAGGGTCAGGTATTGGTCCTGGGTAGTCTTAAGAGGTCCAACGTCGCAGGCCTTGTCTTCCCTCTTTTGGGAGGAATTAGTTTATTGCTAACTGTGTGAGGTGTCCCGATCAGAAATGCGGACAGGGCTGCCCAGACAATTTTGGTGGATATTTATCTGTCAGGGTCAGGTATTGGTCCTGGGTAGTCTTAAGAGGTCCAACGTCGCAGGCCTTGTCTTCCCTCTTTTGGGAGGAATTAGTTTATTGCTAACTGTGTGAGGTGTCCCGATCAGAAATGCGGACAGGGCTGCCCAGGCAATTTTGGTGGATATTTATCTGTCAGGGTCAGGTATTGGTCCTGGGTAGTCTTAAGAGGTCCAACGTCGCAGGCCTTGTCTTCCCTCTTTTGGGAGGAGTTAGTTTATTGCTAACTGTGTGAGGTGTCCCGATCAGAAATGCGGACAGGGCTGCCCAGACAATTTTGGTGGATATTTATCTGTCAGGGTCAGGTATTGGTCCTGGGTAGTCTTAAGAGGTCCAACGTCGCAGGCCATTGTCTTCCCTCTTTTGGGAGGAATTAGTTTATTGCTAACTGTGTGAGGTGTCCCGATCAGAAATGCGGACAGGGCTGCCCAGACAATTTTGGTGGATATTTATCTGTCAGGGTCAGGTATTGGTCCTGGGTAGTCTTAAGAGGTCCAACGTCGCAGGCCTTGTCTTCCCTCTTTTGGGAGGAATTAGTTTATTGCTAACTGTGTGAGGTGTCCCGATCAGAAATGCGGACAGGGCTGCCCAGGCAATTTTGGTGGATATTTATCTGTCAGGGTCAGGTATTGGTCCTGGGTAGTCTTAAGAGGTCCAACGTCGCAGGCCTTGTCTTCCCTCTTTTGGGAGGAATTAGTTTATTGCTAACTGTGTGAGGTGTCCCGATCAGAAATGCGGACAGGGCTGCCCAGGCAATTTTGGTGGATATTTATCTGTCAGGGTCAGGTATTGGTCCTGGGTAGTCTTAAGAGGTCCAACGTCGCAGGCCTTGTCTTCCCTCTTTTGGGAGGAGTTAGTTTATTGCTAACTGTGTGAGGTGTCCCGATCAGAAATGCGGACAGGGCTGCCCAGACAATTTTGGTGGATATTTATCTGTCAGGGTCAGGTATTGGTCCTGGGTAGTCTTAAGAGGTCCAACGTCGCAGGCCTTGTCTTCCCTCTTTTGGGAGGAATTAGTTTATTGCTAACTGTGTGAGGTGTCCCGATCAGAAATGCGGACAGGGCTGCCCAGACAATTTTGGTGGATATTTATCTGTCAGGGTCAGGTATTGGTCCTGGGTAGTCTTAAGAGGTCCAACGTCGCAGGCCTTGTCTTCCCTCTTTTGGGAGGAGTTAGTTTATTGCTAACTGTGTGAGGTGTCCCGATCAGAAATGCGGACAGGGCTGCCCAGGCAATTTTGGTGGATATTTATCTGTCAGGGTCAGGTATTGGTCCTGGGTAGTCTTAAGAGGTCCAACGTCGCAGGCCTTGTCTTCCCTCTTTTGGGAGGAATTAGTTTATTGCTAACTGTGTGAGGTGTCCCGATCAGAAATGCGGACAGGGCTGCCCAGGCAATTTTGGTGGATATTTATCTGTCAGGGTCAGGTATTGGTCCTGGGTAGTCTTAAGAGGTCCAACGTCGCAGGCCTTGTCTTCCCTCTTTTGGGAGGAATTAGTTTATTGCTAACTGTGTGAGGTGTCCCGATCAGAAATGCGGACAGGGCTGCCCAGGCAATTTTGGTGGATATTTATCTGTCAGGGTCAGGTATTGGTCCTGGGTAGTCTTAAGAGGTCCAACGTCGCAGGCCTTGTCTTCCCTCTTTTGGGAGGAATTAGTTTATTGCTAACTGTGTGAGGTGTCCCGATCAGAAATGCGGACAGGGCTGCCCAGGCAATTTTGGTGGATATTTATCTGTCAGGGTCAGGTATTGGTCCTGGGTAGTCTTAAGAGGTCCAACGTCGCAGGCCTTGTCTTCCCTCTTTTGGGAGGAGTTAGTTTATTGCTAACTGTGTGAGGTGTCCCGATCAGAAATGCGGACAGGGCTGCCCAGGCAATTTTGGTGGATATTTATCTGTCAGGGTCAGGTATTGGTCCTGGGTAGTCTTAAGAGGTCCAACGTCGCAGGCCTTGTCTTCCCTCTTTTGGGAGGAGTTAGTTTATTGCTAACTGTGTGAGGTGCCCCAACCGGGGAATGCCGACAGGGCAGCCCAGGCAATTTTGGTGGATATTTATCTGTCAGGGTCAGGTATTGGTCCTGGATAGTCTTAAGAGGTCCAACGTTGCAGGCCTTGTGTTCCCTCTTTTAGGAGGAGTTAGTTTATTGCTAACTGTCTGAGGCGCCCCAACCGGGGAATGCCGACAGAGCAGCCCAGGCAATTTTAGTGGCTACTTATCTGATTGGCTCAGGGGGTGGTCCTGGATAGTTGTATGAGGTCCACCCTTTCAGGCCTTGTCTTCCTTCTTTGGAGAGGAGTTAGTTTATAGCTAACTGCCTGAGGCGCCCCAATCGGTGAATGCCAACGGGGCTGCCAAGGCAGCTTTTAATAGGCTAGGGTGCCTCTTCTTTAGGGTACTGGCTCCCCACTTTCCAGCCTTGTCCCACATCTTGCTCTTGTGAGAATGAAGTAACTACCCAGTCTTCTGTAAATACACACTCTTGTAAATATACCACCGTGTTGTCTTATTTGTTATCAGCCTTTCAAGGTCACAACACAGACGAATTAAACTGTGATTTCAGATTTATTTTTGACCACAAGAGATCATCTATCCGTCTATGCATGGAGTATTTTTCTCACATCTGTGCTGGTGCACCAACCACTAGTCTCTCCTTCTTAGACAGCGTCCAAAACAGAGTCTCTAATCTAATGTTGCATTCCTGTGCTTGTTTTACAAGTAATTCAATTGAATGTGCTCTGATGCCCCCTCGACGTAAATACACCCATGGTGAGTAAAAATGCATGCCAATTATAAGGTTTTTATTAAATATATATCAAATCATATTAAATGAAACTAAATGTAATCAAAGAAAGCAGAGTAAATGGGGTTTGTAACATTACAACAAATGTTCAATTATTCCGCATCCTTCTTCTTCAATCACCAGCTCTGCACGTTTCACCAATTTATTCACGACACGCTAGAGTTCATCACAGGAAACTTTATTCACCTCTGAAATGATGCGATGTTTGAGCTCATTAAGATTGTTAGGCTGAAATTAATGGAATGCATGGGCCTTCAGCATGCCCCAAAACTGGAAGTCCAGTGGGCTGAGATCAGGCGACCTTGGTGGCCAATCACACAATATTCTTGAAATTTTGAAGCCAGAAAATCTCAAGCCAACAACAAATAGTGGGGAGGAGCTCCATCTGGTTGAAAAACAGCAGTCCTCATTTCACGCATAAGATGATCGCGAAGCAGGGCGGTATAATTCTCTCGATCAATTGTTGAGTCGAAGAAGAACGGTTCCAATCGATATTCAGCACTAAATGTCATCTATACACACAACTTTTTTGGATGCAGACTTTTAGATAAAACCGCTTTTGGATTTTCAAAGCTCCAAATTACACAGTTGTGGCGGCTAACCGAGCCGTCAAGCAAGAAATAAGCCTTGTCTGAGCACAGCACATCTTTTAACACCAACTAATTTTCCATAACCCAATTTGCGAAAGCAAGTCGTTGTGGTTTGTCTGCATCATCGATAGATTGGATGAGACTGATGCAGTGATGCTGCAGACCTTGGTGATGAAGAATCCATGTAACATTGGGTTGATGAATGCCTGTGAGTTCAGCTACACTTTTTCAATTTGCATGGTCAAGTGGATTAGTTGACTGTAACTTGTGATTGTCTCTACAACAGCACCCACACGATTTTCCTCCAGTGACGGCCTGTTGATTGATGGTAAATCATGTAGTGTTTTTATGCTCCCAAATTTTTTTATCAATCGTGTCAGAGTAGATAAAGGAAATGGATTATTTCGCATAGCTTTTTTCTTTTTGTATGCTCTCATTGTTGAAGCTGCATTTTTATTATTTTTATAATACAATTTTACGAGCTCCAGTCGAGTTTCCAAATCAAGTGGCATGATGTAAATAATGACCTGTAAAGTATAAAACACGTTAATTATACAAACGCCATGCATATATCTATAAGATATACAAAAGTAATGTTAACTAATATATGATTGGTGGAATAATTTTGAACACTAAAAATTTGTGTGCATTTTGACTCACCCAGTACACCAATGGACACACCGAAAAATCATATTTCAAACTTAAGCCTGATATTTGACGACTATTTTATTTCAAAATGACGGATGTAGATTGACGATATTAGCATTTCAAACATAAGCTTGACAGACCGACGAAAATGAGCAGCACCTCCCCAGATGTGGTAACAGTACTCAATTTTAGGACGTTTTTGACTCTTATACAGGTACACAATTTTGTCAGGAGTCAAGTACTTTCTGGAGCAGTAGAATGATCCAACCATTTTTCCTGCAACCGTAGCAACGGATTTGATGTAAGTCTTCCATTTTCGGTCAGAAATGAATGTCAGTTCCAGAAGTTTATCAAAGCAAGGGTCTTCGTTGAGAGAGCACCTTTTCGACGACAATGTAATTTAAATTTTACGAATGACAGAATGACGATAATCTCATTTAAAACATGAGCCCGACAGACTGATGGAAATGCTCTTTCATATTCAAGCATGACAGACCAAGAAAAAGGACAAATCTGTTTATATAGTGAGATGGGTGTATCTAAACATGATATTTTAAATGTAAATGTGACAGACCAATGGAAATACTATATTAATCTGAAGCGTGACAGACTGACAGACACACATAACCATTTATATAAGTACATGGGCGCATATGAAAATTCTATTTACAACTAAAGTGTCACGAAACAATGAAAATGCTATTACAAATTTAAGTATGACAGACCGACGTGCAGACACAGCCTTTATATAGTACGGTGATCTCATGTAAAATATTATTTTGAACTTAAACGTGACAGACTGACATAAATTCTATTTTAAATTTAAGTATGACAGACCGACAGACAGAACCGTTATATAAGTGCGTGGGTGAATCTAAAACTTGCTATTTTCAACTTAAGCTTGACAGACTGAGGAAAATTCTATTTCAAATTTAAGCAAAATATCTCAACTGGCGGAGAGAGCCTATTAGAGATGGATGCATATTTCATCAGGAAACTGGATGAAACGACGTTGTTTCTTGTTTAAACAAAATAAAATTAGCAATTATGAATACGGAAGGCAAATACTCAGCACCAATTTGAGAATGCCGTAAGTTTCATGGAGATATGTTACGAGACATTCAAATTGGATATTTAACTAGATGAAATGTACCTTGGATAATTGTGTAAAATATCATGGCGATATTTTTATTTGAGTAAACATGTGGAGCATAATGGCTTGATTTAGGAGAATTTTGAAGGAAAGTTTTATATTAAGACTTATAAAAAGCATATGTTTTTGTGTTGAGTAAATACGAAACAGATGTAAAATGAGTCAATTAATTGGGTTGTTTTCTGAAATCTTATCATATTGTGCAAACATATAATGCGTTCTAGCCAATGCTATGAGAATTGATAAAATTCTTCAGGTGGTGGGGCATAATGGGTCACCATTTTGTCTCTTCAATAAAAACTCCATTTTTGCCAAAACAAAATATGCAACCAGACAGCAACAGGCACTGGGAAGGTTTTATATTTATATTTACCAGCAATCTCGTCTATAAGATAAAATAATACAGAACATGCCCATAAAATAATAACTAGGCGCAACATACAATACCAGCTATCTCTATTGTGTCTCTTCAATAAAAAACCCTTTTTGTCAAAACAAAAGGTGATATGTAGTTCCAACACGCAACATAACGACAATAGATACTTGGAGAGCTTTATATTTACCAATACTATAACCATACTTTACCAAGAAAAATACAGAACATCGCCATAAAATATGGACTAAACGAAATATAGAATAGCACACAAATGTCATAAACACAAGCTATCTCAAGCAACATGTATTTTCACTTAGACAAATATTCCTATCATTCCATATCCTCTGAATATAGCACACAAATGTCATAAACACAAACCTATTCAACTTACTAAATATTTTTTTGTAACTCTACCAGGAATGTCTCAAACTCTAATCCTTACCCTAACCCTATTCATGAGAAGTAGGAGAGTAGACAACTTTATCAACAAAACTTCAGCAACCAGTAGAACCTCAGGAAAGAGGGGATGATGCAACTGAAAGTTTTTTATCGCATCAACCATTAATAGTTTGGGTTTGGAAAACCTTTTTAAAATCTGCAAATTGACCAATTATGCACCACTGACCCGTTATAGGAGAAAAATGGGAGAAGCACATTGTGAAATTCGTTTTTGATTTTTTCACAAAAATTCATGCACAGCTGATAATTGTGATATTATTTATATTCAACTGACAGGTAAAATTGGTTAGGGTTAGGGTTATATTAAACTTACAGGTAAAATGTGTTAGGGTTAAGGTTATATTCAACTGACAGGTAAAATGTGTTAGGGTTAAGGTTATATTAAACTGACAGGTAAAATGTGTTAGGGTTAAGGTTATATTCAACTGACAGGTAAAATGGGTGTCATTTGGGAATGATTGACGACCGTTGCTGAATGCCATATTACAACCTTTTTTTTCATTTTTAAAATTTTACTAGACATATTGCCACTGATAATGTAAGAGGATACTGCGGATTAGTGCAATATACATAGGGGAATCCTAAATGGGGAGTTGTGCAGCAAGATCTCTGTTCACATTACATTTAAATGTCTGCATGCAATAACGGAAACAGGGAGCAGAGTGGAATTCCAAAGGCTAGCAGTTCGAAGAAAGAAACTATTAGAGTTGAAAGCCTCCCGGCATCTGTGGCCTTGACAGTGAAGGGGTGGAATTTTGTTGACTGACGGGTCGGTCGGGTATATTTCTGTCGCGGGGACATCGAGGCAGCAAGTTCGTCGGAGCACATTCTATTGCAGTACTTGCACAACAATCATACGGATGCAACATTGTGGTTATTTGACAGGGGCTGGAGCTTGATGGACAGTGCGGGACCTATTAGATTAGAGATTCTTTCTTGGAACTGGTCTAAGAGGGACAGACTAGTGGTTGGTGCACCAGCCCAGATGTGCCAACAATACTCCATGCATGGGTGAATGGTAGCTTTGTAGAGATATAAGATACTGGCAGATGTAGGATGTTTTCTAGCACAGTAGAGGGAGCCCACTTTCCTTGCAGCAGCCTTGGAAATATATTCTATGTATTTGTTGCAATTTATGTTTCATATGAATATTAGGCCAAAGGGAATGAAAGTTTAACTCTCGCGTAGGGTGCTATTAGCCATAACAACAATGGTTAGAGAAAAAAGTGCTTAAGGAGTCGATAGGTTTCTTATCGCCTGGCCTTTGAACTCCTTCTTTGTCTATTAGCCAGGCGCAGAGGTACCTTCACAGTGACACCTCCAAGACACCCAGTGCTTGGCGTTGTTACCTGATAAAGACAATAGACACAGTGTATCTTTCTCTCTATATCTGGGAATTATTACTGCTACTGCTACCATCTTCGCCAAATCAGTGTTGACGTCACTAGTAGAAGTTGACCTACTATAGTTGATGATGATGATGATGGTGATGGTGGTGGTGATGGTGGTGGTGGTGGTGGTGGTGGTGATGATGATGATGATGATGATGATGATGATGATGATGATGATGATGATGATGATGAAGAAGAAGAAGAAGAAGAAGAAGAAGAAGAAGAAGAAACCATCGTATATATTTCTACCATTTTCAAATTTAACCGTTATACGTATTTTATATTCCTGAAAGTTCTATGCGAACCAAACAATGTATGGATAGGAATATCGAATTCCTCGTAAACTTTCACTCAAGAAAAGTTGTCGATTATCTTGCCAAGGTATTTCGAATAGTATTACACCATGGAAGAATGGAAAAATAATTATTCTACATATTTCTACCATTTTTAAATTTTAACTTATACATTAATAAAAATAAAATAAAAATGTCGTCTTTTTTCTTCCTGGAAGTTCTGTGCGAACAGCGCAATGAATATGACTATTACATTGCCGACTCAAAAATCGTTTTAAATCAGCTTTCCAGGTTTTTGTTGTTAAAAATGCACCATGGAAGAAAGAACAACGAATCTATAGCAGATGTTTCTTTCGTTTTCAAAAGTTCAACTTGCACTTAATTCAAATAAAGGAAAATGTGGTATTTTGTATTCCTGAAAGTTCTGTGCAAATTAAAAAATATATATACGACTATTGAATTGTTCATAAATTTTGATTCAGGAAAAGTTGTAGATTATCTGACCAGAGTGTTCTGAATATTATCCCACCCTGGAGGAAGAGACAAAAGAACTATTGCATATATTTGTAAAATTGAAAAAATAATCTTATACACTAATCAAAATAAGGAGCCCGTCGTCTTTATCATATTTCTGGAAGTTCTACACGGACAAAAATATAGATACGCCTATTGCAGTCCTCGCTAATTTTGACTCTAGAAAAGTTGTAGATTATCTTTCCATAGTGTTTGGATTAGTATTGGATCAGTTTCCAATTATTCATTAATTAAAATCAAAGAAACCGTCGTCTTTTATATTCCTGGAATTCGTGTGCGAATAAAGCACTAAGATGAAATCATTAATAAAAGATATACCATGTCATTATTGGATCTCTCACTGTCAATACTTCGTTTATTGCGGATCGCTCTCATGGTCGCTTCCGTGTGTCTTGCAGATACATCGTATGGATCATGCACGAATAAATCCTGTGTCTCAAGGCAACAAATGCATTCCGATGTGTCCTGGAAGTTACTCGGGAGTGTATTCCAGATTCTGGGACACCGAATGTGATCGCGTTGTACCGTAGGTGTCCCTCAAGACTGTATCGTGTATGTTGAAGCACCAAATGTGGTTCCATGTGTGAGGAGCCACATTCCGATTAGTTCCTCTAATAATTATTCTTCGCCGACATTGTTTAAAAGATCTGTAGAACTTTCAGTGTTGACGCAACTGAGTCGGAAACTTGGGTATGTGGTCGGTTCTGTCTGCAACCTCAAAACACGAAAAACTCACCGTGAACAATAACAAATATTTATTGGAACTGAGAAGTCATACATAAATAATAAAAACGAAAAATGATGTGACCCTTGTTGAGAGAAATCACAAATTGAGTGACTTTATTGATGATAAGTTTTGGTTGGAGAACTTTGAACTTTTTTCGTGATTTTGTGAAAAATGTTGTCGAATTGTAAGAAGTACTCTTTGTCTTTGTCTTTTTTTGTTTTCGATCTGTCTTATCCCCCCCTTTCTTTCTCGCTCTCTTTCTTTCTCTCTTTTTTTTTCTCTTTCTTTCTCTCTTTCTTTCTTTCTCTTTCTGTTACACACACTCTCTATCTCTCTTAGTCTGTGGTTGTCTTTTACTGAACTTTCCAGACGTTCGTTCTTTTTATTTGAGAACTTTCACTTGAACCGAATTGCGCACTTTACTAACTAATCGCTTCATATTTTTTTGCGTTCTTACGATTGGTTGGTCAATGAGATCCTTTGTTTCATTCAAATGGATGAATTCTAACGCCAAATCACAATATCTTCAAAAACAGTACGTTTTACTATTTTTTGACAGGAACGTCTATATATCAAATATGGCAGGGGCATCGTTGCGCCCCTTTTAATTTGCAAACATCAAGTGTGACCTTTGTTTATGGGATAATCAATTTGACCTGAGAATTATATCTTAATAATTCAGTTAAGTAAAACAACTTATTTTCTCAACCCACTTGTCAATTCAACCCGAGTATATATCATTTGAACCCTTTGAAGCGCAGTTGCTGATTCGCTTTCTTCCCACCTGGAGCACCTGATGCAACTGGGGGAAGGTGGCCCCTAACCCCAAAATCTCTCCTTTCACCACCAAAGAATGAATCGAAATGAATGGCTTTCATCCCGAGGAAACACATTGTTTTAATGAGCTTTCTTTTTTATTTTCATTTACCCTAAACAAGGGAACATTGCCACTAAGACGTAAGGGGCTACTGTGAATTAGATGTCATACCTACAGGAGTATCATAAGTGAGGAGTTGTGCACCGAGATGTTTGTTCACATTACATTTAAATACTTGCATGTTGGTACTGTCAGGGAAACAGGGATCAAGCAGGGAGTTCCAAAAGCTAACGGTTCGAAGAAAGAAGCTTTTTTTCTTTTCACGTGTCACCGCTTACCTTCGAGGAAAATGCCGAATTCATGATTCAATCCTCTTCATTTATAAGAATCTGATATGTCCTAACATGGGGTAGCTGCCATTAGGAGATAGCTTTTTAAGTGGTTCGACAGAGTACGACACCCTGATCGTCTGCACAAACTTCAGGATTATGGTATTAGTTGTAAGGTTCTTGACATTATTAGGTCTTTTCTTTCTGATCGAAGCTTGCGAGTAACTCTGGTTGGTGTCTCCTCATTCTCTTTTCCTATCAATGCTAATGTTTCTCAGAAATCTATTCTAGGCCAAACACTGCTTCTTCTCTATATCTTCAAGAAAACATTATTCAAAAGATTAACATCTATGTTGATGATACCACTCTCTATTCTGGTGTTGCTTCTCGCCCATATCTCTGGAATCAGTTGAAATATGCAGCTGATCTAGAAGTTGACCTGGCCTCGGTTGTGGATTGGGGTACGAAGGGGTTTGTTTCGTTTAATCCTGTTAAAACTAAGCTCGTGTTTTTCAATCGTAGATGTGCCCCGTTTCTTCCTGAGATTCTCATAGATGTCTCTGCTTTTTAGCAGAAATCGACTCTGAAACTTCTTGGTCTTTCTCTCTCATCAAAGCTTTCTTGTAGTTCATATATCAGATCCATTGCTCTTTCGGCTTCTCGTAAAGTCGGTTCTCTCTATCGCTCGAAACACTTCTTCACACCTGAGGCTATTCTCTATCTCTATTAGCTGCCATTAGGAAATAGCTTTTTAAGTCGTTCGACAGAGTATGACACCCTTTACGGAAAAGAAAATAAGGTTAATACCTTTTATTTGTCTAAAGTTCTGATGAGGCTTGTTATATCAAGCTAAATATTAGATAAAAAAGTCAAGGTGAAGAAAAAAAAAATATTGTTTTTATTTTTTATTCTTATTTTAATAGAAATATCTGAATCTAACATGATTTTTTGAAGGCATTTTGCCTCTTTCTCTAAGTTTAAAATTCTAAAGATGCTTAAAAAATGAACTTTCCCAAATGTATACCTACCAGCGACCATGCGCGATTTAAGTTAAATTTAAAAGAGACATTTGCACCGTTAAGTCCACACAACATCGGACGTCACTTCTAGAAGACCAGGAAAGATTATTACAGAAAAAAATACGGTTAATACCTTTTATTTGTCAAAATCTCTGATGAGGCTTGTTATATCAAGCGAAATATTAGATAAAAAGTCAAGATGAAGAAAAAAATATATATTGTTTTGATTTTTTATTTTGATTTTTATAAAAATATCTACATCTAACACATGGTTTTTTGAAGACATTTTGCCTCTTTCTTTAAGTTTAAAATTCTATAGATGCTTAAAAAAATGAACTTTCCCAAATTCATATATATATATATATATATATATATATGTATATCTATATTAAATTATTAAATATTAAAGTATATATATATATATATATATATATATATATATATATATATATATATGCATATATATATGTATATATATATATGTATGTATATATATATATATGTGTATATATATATATATATATATATATATATATATATATATATATGTATATATATATATATATATATATATGAATCTTATCAAATTTTCGGTTCATCGTGCCATAACGATGTGCTCTGAATCTTTGATTGATTCAAAGATTCAGTTTATCAGATAGATTCTTATTGATAATGGTTACTATGTAGATATTGTGAGTTCAAATATCGCTGCCAAGATCATCCGTTTTCATAAGCCTAAACGTTTTTGGTTCTCCAAAATGTCTGACGTACCTCAGATCATTTTGGTTAGTTAATGTTTGTATAAAATTTGCTAACCATATTTATGCAGCTGTGCGTCACTGTTATCACATTTCATACCCTAGAATTGTTTTCTGCTTGACTTTCATTAAAATCCGTGCACAAGGATGTTCGTCCACCCCACCATAAAAGTAATATTATTTATAAATGTAAATGTCAGTTCGAAGGCGAGTATGTGGGTGGCACGGTCACAAGTTAAAATCCAACAAAATCTAACAAAACATCACCCCTATAATACACTAGGGCAGACTAAACCATTTAAATCTTTTAGTTAACACATCCGGGTCAGCTTTTATTTTCAATTTCCTTATCCCTTTGTTTTTTCTGTCAGATGCCAGACATTCACCTGCTATTTCAGAGACTCCAACCAAGAGATCTTTATAAGATCCTAACCGTTCCTTTAAGTGAAATTGTTTGTATCTCTCTTGCACTTGGTTCGCCTGGTATATTCACCAGGTAATTTTCGAATGCTTTTAACGAGTCCAGTTGCTCCTATAATTACTGGAATGATGGAGATCTTCCTAAGATTCCAGTTTCTTTTCATGTCGTACATAATACCTTGGTGTCAGCTTACATTAGTGAAAGTTTCTCTGTCATAAGTAGATCACATTCGTTGTTCCATTTTAAAGTCATGGAAACAATTTATATTAAGTAATTAAAACCCTCTTTATGTAAGCAAAAGGAATGGCTTCCTTGGCTTAATATGATTCACTTGTGACCCTTGCTTTTTTCTCTCACTTATCATAAGTCTTGATTTTACTACACTATTTTAATTTTTAATCGCACTACATTAACTTTGATTCGACACTATTTACTCTGACTAGTAAGGGCTAGGGTTGGGGTTGGGGTTGGGGTTAGGGTTAGAGTTAGGGTTAGGGCTAGGGTTAGGCCTACGGTTAGCATGCACGAAAGCCGGTTCAGTAGATGAATGTAATTACAATAGTTTTTCGTTCTTAGCATTTTTCAATTCCCTTCCCAAAGAAATGTCCCACATGTCCGCATTTTGTACGAGGAAAAATCTATTTACATATATTACTTATATTTTTGTATTTACTTAAACAATGCTCAGTACATGAGTAAAGCCTTTTCCAAAAAAAAAAATAAAATTTATTACATAGCATTTTTGTATTTACTTCAACAATGCTAACTAATTTAGATTTTTCAAAGGATACTATGATCATAGAAGTTATTTGAATAAATGTTGGTGGAGCTGTAAACATTATAGTGTTGATTTACGTCTTACAAAGTGGTGTGGACCTGTAAGGGGTCCAAACGGAAGACACAAATTAATAAACAGAAAAATATGAAAGAGTGGAAAGAAGAGAGGGAGAAAAGAGAGATAAAGATAGAATGAAACGGAGAATGAGTGGGAGACTCTGGGCGGAAGAGAGAAGAAAAAATGTTGATTATGACATCACAATGTATTCTGAATGTAAGGGGTCCAAAAAGAGGGCACAAACTCGTAATTAAGTGAAACAAAGTGTATTGGAAACGTATAAATACAGCATATAAAGAGAGTGGTAGAATGTGTGTCTGACTGCCAGTATTAGACTGGGGTAGTTCGAGGTATTTACTTCCTTCCCATTGCAGGAAAGTGTAGCACAAGGCCCCTAACAAGCGCCCCTAAAGAAGGAGCACTCTGGCCTCTCAAAAATTGCCTGGGCAACCCTGTCGGCATTCCTTGCTCAGGGTGCCACAGGCAGTAAGCAATGAACTTACTCCACCCCAAAGAGGGGAGGCAAAGCCTGGGATGTTCACCTCTTACCACTACTCTGGACCGATACCTCAGCCCGGCAGATAAAAGGCCACCGAAATGGTCCAACTTCCTGCCAGGCTGATTGTTGGGAACTGGTATTACCCCATCCCAACGTTCTGAATCAACTAAAGTTAATGAGAGACTGAACGGGTTAGGGCGGATCCAACTGGAGTAGTTCTAACACCGAGAGGCATCTGGTCCCAGTATTTATAGTGAAGAGGAAGAGTTCATGTAGTCCATAACAATAACAAAAGGTTTTTTTAAGTGAACAATTAGAATTATTAAACTTCACAGATCTAATGAATTTATTAAAACAGACAATAAAGATATATGTAAATGGTAGACACAGGAAGATTCACTTCGGACTAGTTACTTCTACAGAATAGTTTATTTGTTTCAAGTTAGGGTTAGGGTTAAAACGGAGAATCAAGATATCTATAAATAGTAGACACAGGAAGATTCACTTTGGAATAGTTACTTCTACAGAATAGTTTATTTGTTTCAAGTTAGGGTTAGGGTTAAAACGGAGAATCAAGATATCTATAAATAGTAGACACAGGAAGATTCAGTTCGGAATAGTTACTTCTACAGAATAGTTTATTTGTTTCAAGTTAGGGTTAGGGTTAAAACGGAGAATCAAGATATCTATAAATAGTAGACACAGGAAGATTCAGTTCGGAATAGTTACTTCTACGGAATAGTTTATTTGTTTCAAGTTAGGTTAGGGTTAAAACGGAGAATCAAGATATCCATAAATAGTAGACACAGAGGAAGATTCACTTCGGAATAGTTACTTCTACGGAATAGTTTATTTGTTTCAAGTTAGGGTTAGGGTTAAAACGAAGAATCAAGATAACTATAAATAGTAGACACAGAGGAAGATTCACTTCGGAATAGTTACTTCTACAGAATAGTTTATTTGTTTCAAGTTAGGGTTAGGGTTAAAACGGAGAATCAAGATAACTATAAATAGTAGACATAGAGGAAGATTCACTTCGGAATAGTTACTTCTACAGAATAGTTTATTTGTTTCAGGTTGTTTTGGGTCAAACTAAAAATCTAGACATATTTTTTTTTAAATATGAAAAATAAAGAATAGAAAAAAATATGATCTACATAATTTTGGGATCAATTATATATAATTATTATTTTAATCATATATGATTATTATTTTAATTATATATAATCATTATTATAATATATATAATTATTATTATAATTATATATAATTATTATTATTATTATATGTAATTATTATTATTATTATTATTATATATAAGTATTATTATTATTATATATAATTATTATTGTAATTATATATAATTCTTATTTTAATTATATATAATTATTATTACAATTATATATAATTATTATTATAATTATATGTAATTATTATTATTATATATAATTATTATCATAATGATATATAATTATTATTTTAATCATATATAATTATTATTATTATATTTAATTATTAGTATTATTATTATAATTATATATAATTATTATCATAATGATATATAATTATTATTATTATTATTATCATAATTATTATATATAATTATAATTATTATTATAATTATATATAATTATTATTTTTTTATACATAATTATAATTATTATTATAATATGTATAATAATAATTTTAATTATATATAATTATAATTATTATTATATATAATGATTATTATAATTATATATAATTATTATTTTAATTATATATAATTATTATTTTAATTATATATAATTATCATTATAATTAAAACCTGAAAATAAATTTAAATTAATTGAAAATTATTAAATAATATAAAATAAATAAATAGTGACATTCTATGAAAGAAAATAAGTCTCACTTCAGCTATGATATAAATAAACGGCGTTTATAGCAACGAAAAAGATTTCCTTCCTAAATTCTAGAAGAGTGAATCGAAAGGGGGGATAATTCAAACTTATTTCGGAGGGGGAGATAATTCAAACTAATTTCTTTGACAATAATATTATGAGGTCTCCGTTCATACGGGATATGCCTAAAAGTAAAAAAAAACACGTTTTACTTTATTCAAAAAATATTTAAAAATGGTAATATGGGGTTAAGGGATGGGTGTAAGGGTATACAGGAAGTCCACAGTAATTCCCGACAACAATAATAATGGAATATACTTTGCTTAACTGTGCTACCGTTTCAGAGTATTACCGATAATCAGAATGGTATGTCCGATTGATGCCATTAATGATAATTGATTGATTGATCCCGATTGCATTTATATTTCATGTGATGTTAAACTTACTGGAATAAATGGATTTAATTTCCGTTTTAAAACCGTTTTTTAATGTGTTTTCTTACAAATTCTCTTGTTTTTACTTCTGTCTTATGAATTCCTGTGAAAAAAATTTTTAATTATCTCCCCTTTCGATCCACTCCTCTAGAATTAAGGAAGGAAATTTTGTTCATTGCTATAATGCAGAAGCAGTAAATAAACAAACAAATAAACAAATCTAGGAACAATTGTTTAGTTAAACTGTCGGATGATAGAGGAAAAATAAATATGGAACGTGTAATTTTAGAAAAAAAACAAACAAAATGAGCTATGTATTTCTGATGACTCTACATGTTAAATAAACCAAAAATTAACTACAATGGCAAATAGACGGGAAACCATTAGAACGAGCGGAGATACATAGCGAAAGGAAAGCTAGGGTGAGCATTTATTATACGTTCTTACTTATAGATTTTACAAAAGGAGAAAAACACGAACATTTCTATATGCAAATCGTTATGTTTTTTTTTTACTTCCAAAGAATCCATTTTTGAATTCAAATATTCAAGCTGGATTGATAGCGTGAATGACGATAAAAAGGTCCAGTTTGTCTAGTGTAACAGGACCCTCTCTCACTAGAAAGTAAATAAATAAATGGCGTGATTTACGTGACAATGGGGATGGGGATGCTGCTGCTGATGATTACGATGACGACGATGACGACGATGATGACGACGACGACAATGAGGATGATGATGATGATGATGATGATGATGATGATGATGATGATGATGATGATGATGATGATGATGATGATGATGATGATGATGATGATGATGATGATGATGATGATGATGATGCAGTAGAGTTGCTGCTAGTAAAATTTGTTTTGCGCTGAGACAGGATCGGAAGCTGCTGCTACTTGTCGGTGTTGTTGATCGCCGTCGGATGGGCTGCTGCTTATCTTCATCATCACCGTCATCATCGTCGTGTCGCGTCCCTAGCCTCAAGGTGCTTCGGTGTTAAAAAATGCATATATTTTTATATTGGTGACAAAGCTGGTGCTGTTATCGTATTTTGATGTCACCTGATGCGCAAAAAGAAACGATTGCCGGTTCATCTCTGTCACATGCGCCGAAATTGCAGAAGGATTAACTTCCGGTTTTTTCACTAGGTGTGCCCAGTTGTAAGCAGGTCACGACAATATATCCGATCTCATATATCCGATCAATATATCCGATCTTTAAGGTATAGTAAAATAATATTCATTCAAACATAATAAGTTTTGAATCATTATTAGAAATTTTAGAAAGCCAAAAACGATGTGTTTTTTTTTCTTTCTGATAAATTATGAATTTACCTTAAAGATATGAACGAACCTAGTATAATCTTTTTTGTTAATCAATTTTCCATCGGAGATATGAAAATCTCTCATAGATACTAGTCCGTTATGGTGTTGATCATGGATGGTCTTAATGTCTGTTTCTGTGTCCCACATGGGTACGTGATGTAGGTTTTTGGCTTCCTTAAATTTCTAATAATAATTCAAATACGAAACGATATTTCAAAGTGCCAATAAGTTTTCTTTAACAATTATAATTTGATTTAAATCATGGCCATTTTAAACTCCCTTGTCACTGTGTTTATCTAAGTTTGAGAATAACAATACGATCTTAAATAGAACGTTTTAATATATCAAAACGGGAATATTGAGAAACGTTATTGTAAAAAGTTCAAATGATAAGAATGTATCAACCGTAGTCGAGGTTGACCAGAACCCTAGCTTTTCGTTGACTGCTGCACCTAAATGTAGGGGAGTCTTCCACTTCTTTCCCTGTATTGCTCCACTTACCCTTGATCCTTAGCTTATAAGGCTAAGTGTTTAGAAAAGAGGCATGAAGTACCATGTTTGTAAGTCTTGGTATGACTCGATCGATCCATTAACGACCACTTAAACAATTATTCCAACAAGCTGTAAACGTGATAGTTCAGTCCAGTATCTTATATCTCTACAAAGCCATCATCCGCCAATGCATGAGATATTCTTGTCACATCTGGGATGATGCACCAACCCCTACATTCTCCCTCTTAGAAAGGGTCCAAAAAAGAGTCTCTAGTCTAATAGGTGCTACACTATCTACCAAGCTACAGACCCTGTCCCATCGTCGCAATGTTGCATCCCTGTGATTGTTTTACAAGCACTTTACTGAAATGTGCTCCGATGAACTTGCTGCATTAGTGCCCCCTCGACGTAAATACCCCTCGACTGACCTGACAATCATCAAAATCTCACTCCTTTACTGTAGACGTACCTGTTCCCCTGACTGTACAAACATGCAGAAATTTAAATGTAATGTGAACAAACATCTTGCTTCACAACTCCCCACGTAAGATGTCCCTGTAGATATGGCACGTAATTCACAGTAGCTTCTTACACCTCATTTGAGGTAAACTAAAGTAGAAATAAAAATAAACGTTTTAGTTGGAAGAAGACTCATCAAAACACAAACATTCTACTTAATATTTGACAAATATCTCTATTTACTTGCTCCCCACGAGAGTTAATTTAGTGTTTAATGTGGGGAAAATCTAGCTCCCCAAAAAAGGCACCCTGGATTTGAGACAATGATAAAAAATGCTTCAGTCTGTGAATTTGCATATTGCTTTCAAACTTTATATTAGAAATATGGTGAAATTGTCTGTCTGGCTCTGCGTTTGAGGATACAATGAAAAACAAAAACCTATTCCAAGATCAAACAAAACTTGTATTAGGTAGAATTTCATGAAGAATAAAATGGTGGTATTAAATGGCTTTGGAACGATGAGAGTAACCCTCTCCAGTCGGTGGAAAGATCATGGATAAAAAATATAGTGGGTTTTCATTCGTGCAGGCCATCCCTATTGTCTTGTTCTAATGCTTGGTACAGCATTCACCCTGGGTTAGCTAAACGCGCTTCATTAGCCAAAGACGTTGGTACAACTGCGCAGAGGACACCCATATCACAGTTAATTAAGTTCAAAATTATAGGAATTAAGGAGGAAGAAGACCAATTGTAAGATGAAATTCAGAACTGTGAGCAGGAGTGTATAGGGATCCTTATTCATCTCCAGGAAACGCCGGGTGTGTCTGCTATTATATTCAGATACACACACAGATTACATATACGATTAAGTACAAAATATAAAGATGTTGTCATATATAAAACAAAACAGGTATTCTCATGAAGTTAATTAAAAGCAGAAGAAGCAACATCATTTGGTTCAATCCCCCTTTTTTCTTTTAATAACACTGGTCAAAACATATTTTGCTATTACATATACGATTAAGTACAAAATATAAAAGTGGTGTCATATATAAAACAAAACAGGTATTCTTATGAAATTAATTAAAAACAGATAAAGCAACATTATTTGGTTGAATCCCCTTTTTTCTTTTAATAACACTGGTCAACACGTATTTTGCTATTACATATACAATTAGGTACAAAATATAAAAATGTTGTCATATATAAAACAAAACAGGTATTCTCATAAAATTAATTAAAAACAGAAGAAGCAACATCATTTGGTTCAATCCCCCTTTTTTTCTTTTAATAACACTGGTCAACACGTATTTTGCTATTACATATACAATTAAGTACAAAATATTAGATTGATTTTATCCATAAGTTGAAAACGATAAGAAATTATAAGAATTATAGGAATACTAGCAAATATATGATCCCTCTGATTAGAAAGGAAATATTTGAGACAACAGAACATATACTATACTACCACCAGAGAAAGAAGAAGGTCATCCCTGGGAGATGGTTTCATGATAACAGAACAGATACTGAATTGACCCCTTCCTCCCTAAGGAGGATGTAACATTTGAGAGGATAACCCCCCCCCCTTAAAAACGTAGGAGGTAATTCCTGGGAGGACGATCTTATGACAACAAAACCGATACTACACTACCAATACCCATTAAAAGATAATATAATAATTGATTAAATCATGTTTTTTCATTCGTTTAAAAATGTCTCATCATAAAAACATTATTTTATTTTTCCTTGGCCTTTTGGCTAAGATCAAAGTGTAGTATCTGTTCTCAGCATCCCAGTTACATCGGACGTTTTACTATCGACGAAATTATTGTGTATAGATAAATGACATATAACGATGCAAATTAAAAATGTATATTACAGAATATGACTTTATTAGAAGCTGTTTATAAAATAAATCTAAAAATAAAGAATACCCAAAAATGTTTGTGCATATTTTTAGATTACTATATATACGGTATTGCAAAATATTATGTTGTATCATAGAATCAAATAAGCGCAACCAGTTTTGATGTTAATATAGTTAGGAATAATATTTAGTTAGTTCTAGAAACTTGTGCATTTGTTCATCTGGATAAAAAATAAGAATAAAATATGGTAATATGGAATTGCGTACTGATTACAGGACTATACAAGTGGCCATGGTTACTCCGAGGTAGGGCTGATTATTCCTAGTAGTTGAATAGAAGAATTCTTCCATGGCTATTTTTTACTTTATATTCAACTACCAGTGTTGTCGTTTTGATTTCTACATAATTGTTTGCATATCTAAGCCAAATTTCATCTCGTCAAATCTCCAATTTCAATGAGTGGTAACATATTTTCATGCGAAATGACTGCATTTCAGCAATTGCTACCTTTTGTCCTCATAATTGCTAATTATGCCTTGTTTAAACAAGAAGCACCGACATGAATAACGTAGTTTTATCTACTTTTCTAAATAATTGAAGAAGACAAAGAACAGGTCGAAATACATTTTAATATGCGTCAATCACTAATAGGCTCTATTCGTCCGTTGTGATTTTACGCCCACTATATAAGACAAGTTCAACTAACGGCGACCATATTTCGGGACAACAGGATCATTTTTGTGAAAAAATATTGAGGTTTCGATTTTTCCTCTATATGTTATATACCATTAGATCACAAATTGAATGTACTTTCCAAAAGTTAATCTTTTAGGATCATAAGGATTGCCATATTTGAAAAATATTTGAAAGAAGTATAAAGAATGCCTGTTTTTTTGTAAAAGCAAAATGGAAAATCAGAAATTTAATGTTAAAAATACAAATTTCTGAAGAGATTGAAATGATTTCCCATAGAATTTGTTTATCAGATAACACAGGGAGACCCTCAGCATCAAATAAATCCATATCAATTGATGTAAATATCATTTGTAAAGCTCATCAGACATATTTTGAAATTACAGAAATTTTGAAAATTTTGCATTCTTTTCACAAATTTTCATATATTTTGTTAAAATTCAGGTGTGTTTACTTGAATTTGATGTCAAATAGATATTATCCTCAGAGCAAACAACACATAAGAGTCTGAAAAATGTTTAAAACCCCAATGTTAACCTATCAGAGTAAAAATTGGGGCTCATTTTTGAAAAATCAGTTTTTCTGCATGGAAATGCGTGAAAAAAATATTGGGTCCGTAAAAAAAAATTAAGAAAATAAATTTTTGCTTTAAAAAAAATAATCAGCCTAGAAGATTAGTAATGAGAATTATTTATTTTTTAAAGACTAAAAATTAAGATTTTGGTGAATTAATTTTTTTTTACAGAACATAAAAATCTGAAAAAATGCCGTTTTGTGACTATTATTTTCTATTATTTGCTGTAACTATGAAAAATTCTGATTTTTGCCCTATTTCACAATAAAATGAGATAAAATACATAGGTGGGGGTTACGGATTTAAAAAAAAATTTTCACTGAGGAGGGCCATAATTTTTCGTCATTTTCATATCAAGGCTCTGCTGTGGGTGGGAAAATTATGGATAAGAAGGCATTTTTGGCTGGATGGACTGAACTCCAAATGACACTTTCAAATAATGAAAACCCTCCCCATGAAGTATAAAATGAACCCAAATACACAGTTAAATGTATTTACACTGGGGTGGGAGCGTTGGGATTAATCAGTTTTTGGCAAAATTCAATTTGATTACCCAACCGAACTAGGGGTCAAAGAAGTGAAATTTTCAGTATGGGAAAGCCAGAACGTTCAAGTCACTAAAATGAACAATAAAACCAAGAAACTAGTGACTTACAAGAAAAGCGTTTATTCGTTGTATCCTAAGACATTATCTTTGGGTGACACTGTTGAAAAATGTGAGAAAATTTTGCCTAATCTGAAACTGCACATTTATACAGCACATAAACAAAATTCATCAAAGCAATCTGACAATTGGGTCCATCATCACAATAGAAGATTATCAGATGAAAATTGTTATACCCTCCTTCTAAACAAAAAAAAAAAAATTTCGCCCGTAAAAACGGTGAAAAAAATGGCTGGTGGTGTATAATGAACAAACAACAACATTTTTTTCATCTTTTCTTTTTGCTGTGTTCAATTACCTATCATGTCGCGCGAGAATTCTGGCTCTTTTGGAAATGTGTTCAAAATATCTGAGATTTTTGCAACATGGTCAAAAATTAGGTGATCTGTTTAATCTTAAATTTATATAGGAAACAGACCCTCTAAAATCTAAAATATTTTTTTTAAATTCCCAAAGAATGAGAAATTCTGTCGCGACATGGTAGGTAATTGTACACCGAAAAAAGAAAAAAAAATTGGTCAGTAAAAAAGTTAAGAAAAACAGGTGGGGGAGTATTACGAACAAGCGGCGACGCCATTATTAGTCATTCAAGGGAGATAAATCAAACTTTTTTTCCATTTTCAAGTAAATCTTCTAAGATAATGATGTCACTCCATCGTAAAATCGTTAATCTTATACATACATTCATATTATTTTTTATGAAAATTCTAGTCGTTCGTGTTTCATAATTTTCGGTGTACGCTAATATTTTTCAATCACAAGTAAGTATTTCATAAAGTTTTCCTGACATTTTATTTTTCACCTCCAATTTCACTACCGGGTTTGCATACACAAGCATCACAAAAGATTTAAGTTAAAATATTAAGTACTGGTACAGCTTTTGAACTAGAAGAAATCGCATTTTGATCGACGCAGAATAACGTAAACAGCCGGAAAAAGACGAATGAAAACGAACCGGGGTCAAAATCAAAAACGAAGCGGCGTTCCAATAGAAAAAAAAATGAAACAACATTTAAAGCAAGAAAAATGAAACAACATTTAAAGCAAGAAAAACACCATCGTATGTTTATTTTTATTAAAAAATTATTTATTTTTTTAAGAAAAAAAATAATGAAACAACTTTTATATTTCTTTTTTTTTTTTCACAAGAAAGTTAAATTATGTTTTTTTTTTTATCGGTACTGGTCCAGCTTTTAAAATAGACAAAAATTTAACCGTTTTCTTAACACTGACCATAAACTAACCCTAAACTAACCCTGACCTTTTTTCCAACAGAAAAAAACCCTAACCGTAACCGTAACCCTAGCCGTAACCCTAACCTTTTATTGCCTTTGGTAACAGTTATTTGCTGACTATTTGTTTTTGTTTTGTCTTTTTGTTTTTTTACCCCTTTTTTCTCTGTTCGAAATTTGTGACAATCTTCAATGTACGATTTAATCAATTTACAATTAAACTTGTCGTCTGCTCTACTCGCCTTCTGATTGGACAAGCGCTTCGGTATCTATCGGCTGTTTACACAAACAGTCGAAAAAAGCTGAACGAAATATCGGTTGTGTCTGCTTTAAAAGCAGTACCAGTACCAAATACTTATTTGGACATTTTTACTTGAAGGTTGGAAGAGTAAACAACATGAATTATAAAACGTTAGATTATTAAAACTTATTAAAATAGAGAAAATTTATTCTCTATTTCAAAATTTTCAAAGACAGTCCTCCAATAATTTGGCGCTTGTGTCGCGAGGGTATAAAATACAAGGGACGTAACTACGTTAGACTAAGCAAATAATCATATATAGAAGAGAGAATTTGGGACACTGAAAACGTACAAAACTTATTATACGGTAGTTATCGAGTTTGTTTAAAACTTTATAACATTTGTAATTTTCGATTTTAATTTTAAAAATGCAACGATTATAATAAATTCAAGAATACTAAACATATATAAATTTAAATGTTGATTAGGTAAATTTTTATCATTTCTTTTTATCTCCTGAAGAAATTTAAATTCTACTTATTTTTGCGATTACATTTAAATAGCCTGGAAAAATATCCACAAAGAAGGAATTTTAAAATATTTTTTAAATATTTAAGATTTTAGAGTGGTGATCACTTTCCTTTATAAATTTAATGTAATATGAGCACCAATTCCTAGCCAGTTAGTATTAAACGAGACATGTAATCGAGTTGAGTTTCAAATTGGGGCTACCCTAACCCTAACCTAAATTCCCTAACCCTAATTCCTTAACCCTAAAACTCGGACCCCCACAACCCTAACCTTATTTCCCTGACCCTAACACTACCCCAAATTCCTTAACACTAACCCTGATTCCCTAACCTTAATTCCCTTCCCCTAAACCTAATTTCCTAACCCTAATTCCCTAACCCTAAGACTCGGACGCCCAGAACTCCAACCTTAATTCCCTAACACTAACCCTAATTCCCTAACCATTAGACTCGGACCCCGACAACCCTAACCTTAATTTCCTAACCCTAATTCCCTAACACTAACCCTAATTCCCTAACCTTAATTCCCTAACCCTAATTCCCTAACCCCTAAACCTGGACCCCCATCACCCTAACCTTAATTCCCTAACCCAAACACTAATCCTAATTCCCTAACCCTAAAACTCGACCCCTACAACCTTAACCTTAATTCCCTAACCCTTACACTAACCCTAATTACCTAACATTAACCTTAATTCCCTAACCATAAAACTCGGATCTCCACAACCCTTATTCTAACCCTAACCCTAATTACCTAACCCTAAAATTCGTACACCCCCTCCAAAAAAAATTGTCATGTGAAAGTATAGGTTAGTTAACAAAGCCCCTCCCCCCTCCCCGTCTCCCAATGTTAAGAATGGCTTTCTAAAATAAAACGTTATTATTTCACCACGGTCCGTAAACTGCAGAAGTACCAAATGTTTTAAGTGTTTTTAATCTATGTATTTATTATCGTCACTTCTACTTCGCCAAGCACGAGTATTTTCCATCATGGTTGATTTTTTTTTTGATTTTTTGCTATAATTTTGCTATAGTTCGCTAATTTCAGATTTAAAACATTAAAGCAACACCCATCCGTACCCCGCATTTATATTTACACCAGAAAAAAACTAAATTGGCTAAATTTCTACGTGTTTTATTGGATAAGTACCCCCAACCCCACCCAATAAGAAACTCAAGTCGATTACATGTCTCGTTTAATGCTAACTGGCCATAAAATGGGTGCTCATTTTACATTAAATTAATAAAGGGAAGTGATCCCCCACTTAAACTCATAAATATTTTTTAAAAAATCAATTCCTTCTTTGTGGATATTGTTCAGGCTATTTAACTGTAACGGCAAAAAAAAATAGATTTTGTATTTTTTTAGGGTAAGACAGTGAAAAAATACTGTTATAAAACTTTATAACATTTATAATCTTCGATTTTAATTTTTTTTAATTCGACGATTATAATAAATTCAAGAATACTAAAAATATATAAATTTGAATGTTAATTATTTGGATGTCGGGTTATTTTTAGACTACATTAGCGCCTTTGGGATTTTACCACGAACCACGACGACAATTAATATAAGTGATAGCAAGTAGTTATAAATGTTATGTTACGGCGAAAGAAGGAAATGGAGGATATAAAACAGTATGTATTTTATGAATGGGTCACCAGTTAGCAAGTGCTAACTTAACACATGAACAGCGTTTTGTAAATGAAAAATCAAGGAAAACGTGATTAAATAGCAAAACATTTATATAACTATAATTGTACATAAATATAAAATTCATTTTTAGTAAGGAAATGTTAATTTGGGAAAGTTTATGCCAACTCGTGTTTTGGTAGAAAATGTCCAGTGAATAAGCAGGCATGAGGGCTAAGGATGTGTATGTCTATATATTTGTTAGTGTGAATATGTGTGAGTAATAAGCAGTGTGTATATGTGGACCTACCTTTATTTTGTTAGTGTGAATATGTGTGAGTAATAGGCAGTGTGTATATGTGGGCCTACGTTTATTCTGTTAGTGTGAATGTGTGTGAGTAATAAGCAGTGTGTATATGTGGGCCTACGTTTATTCTGTTAGTGTGAATATGTGCGAGTAATAAGTAGTGTGTATATGTGGACTTACGTTTATTCTGTTAGTGTGAATATGTGTGAGTAATAAGCAGTGTGTATATGTGGACCTACGTTTATTCTGTTAGTGTGAATATGTGTGAGTAATAAGCAGTGTGTATATGTTGGCCTACGTTTATTCTGTTAGTGTGAATATGTGTGAGTAATAAGCAGTGTGTATATGTTGGCCTACGTTTATTCTGTTAGTGTGACTGTTGTTGTTTGCCTCATCCGTTAGTGTGGAAATGGGCATGCATGGGATGATGGAGCTTGTACGTACGTACGTTTGAAGTGTTCATTTTCGCCCCATGGCCAATGGCCTGGAAGTAAGCATGTGTTCTGTTCCTCTTCTGATCTTCTTTCGTTCATTCATTTGTTCTGCATTTATTGAGATTTCCAACATTGGGTAGGATTGTTACATTTCGGGTTTTAAATCGAACGGAAACCATTTTCACTGGTTGAAAAATGTTGAGTTAACATGTCCTTGCGAAAACTCTTGCATTCTTTCGGAAGCTAACCCTAGCGCAACTGAAGCGGAGAAATAGAGTGGATATGTAATGAAATCTACAAACGTTCCAGACGAACACCAAAAAGCGAATGGCTTTAAGAGCGACCGACCCTCTTTATGAACCTGGGTTCATCGGGATACGCTCTCCTCCTCACTTTCCAAAAACAAAGAAACTTTTAACACATCTGGGCTAAATAAGAATTTTGGCCAATAAGATTGAGCCCTGGTCGATTTAAACCCCAAAACATATAGTGAGCCTGCGTCAAGTGCTTGACCCCCAATATAAGTGCAAATCTCAGCGGTCAGACGCCAGAGACTAGCAAAGATCCAAGACAGGTGCAGGACCCGAAACGTACCCCCACCCACACCCCCACACCCACCATACCTTTCGGCCGGTCGGGCAGGGCGGATAGGACTCCTTCAAAAATATTCACGTACAAGCCTTCAATGATCATGCACGACTTTCGCCACATTTAAGAAACAAGCTAGCAACCAGTATCAGTATCAGTATTATATTGCCCCCCCCCCTCTGTCCAAAACCCTGAGCAAACGTTCTGGTCCTTATCCAAAGTCTGCTAGCCTGGATCTACTTTCCTTCATTCATTTGTTCCGCATTTATTGAGATTTCCAATGTTGGGTAAGATTGTTACATTTTGGGTTTAAATCGAATGGAAACCTTGTTAAAAAATGTTGAGTTAGCATGTCCTTGTGAAAACTTACTTTCTTTTAGGAGCGACGAGGAGAGGCTATCTAAACGAACCGGAGAAAGAAATAGAGTAGCTATTTGAGCTAGTCGTTTTTGGGTGTTCGTTCGAATCGTATCTCTCTTCATCACAGAGTCTTTAACATAACATTTTTTTTTAAATAATAACAAGAATTCTTTAACAATACAATTTTTTTTTTAGCACAATTAAACAATTAACAATGGAACAATTTTAATTAACAAACTAAAAAAAATATATCACTTATTAACATAACATACCATATATTTGGGAAAATGTCTCGTGCCTGTAACTCCTTTCCTTTCTTTCCCCTCTTGTTAACTATACCAATTCGTGCGCATGTCTGACAGAATATTGTCTGTGAAGCCAGTGTTTGTCCAACTTGCACTTAAAGTCATTTATGTCTGTTGTGTTGATGACCCAGCCTGGCAGAGAATTCCAATTGTTCACAACCCGTAGCCCAAACGAATACTTTCTAATGTTGATCCCTGATTTCAAGAATTATGTGGGGGGAGGGGGGATACTTCTCTCTTTTCGCTTCGTGGCCACAGAAGAAACTCCTCAAGTGGCTTTTAGCCTTGATAAGTGGTGACTCATTAGTATAAAAATCCTCTCATAATATTCTTCATCATTCAACTGACAATCCATCAATCTCATAACCCTTATCTTCGAGTGGCTTTTAGCCTTGATAAGTGGTGACTCATTAGTATAAACATCCTCTCATAATATTCTTCATCATTCAACTGACAAATCCATCCATCTCCCTAACCCTGATCCTCCATTGACTTTTAGCCTTGATAAGTGGTGACTCATTAGTACAAAAAATCCTCTCATCATATTCTTCATCATTCAACTGACAATCCATCTATCTCATTAATCCTTACCCTCGAGTGGCTTTTGGCTTTGATAAGTGGTGACTCATTAGTATAAAAAATCCTCTCATCATATTCTTCATCATCTCATCCATCTCATTAACCGTTATCCTCGAGGTGAAGCATCTCAGTGTTTGCCCCCAACAATTTGCGTATTTGCCTTTTCGCATGAAACAAGAAACCTCAATTTTAAAATGAAATAATTATGTTTCTGATTATCTAAGTGAATAAATAGTGAAAGTTTTTTCCACTTATCCAAATTATATTAATATCAAAACGGGTCATGCTTATTTAATTCAATGATCCACCATAAGATTTTAAAATACCATATATATATATATATATATAGTAATCTGGAAGCACCCACAAACCGTTTTAGGTATTGCTAATTTGCATATTTATTTTTTAAACAGTTCTAATAAATTAATATTCTGTAGTATACATTTGTAATTTGTATTATCGTATTTTCTTATAAATATGCAATAATTTAGTCGATACTAAAACGCCTGATGTTGCTTGGATGCGAAGAACAGATACTACACTTTGAAATATTTATTTGCACAAAATATAAAATTTTACATTCCATACAAATTAGGCACAAGGCCACCAAATGTCTGAAGATAATGGGTGTCGTTAGTCATCCTTGGTCTAAAGTGATAAAAAATGTCTATCCTACTCTTAACAAGAATAATCTCAGTCACCACAATACCACATTTACTCTAGCGGCAATCCGACTTCAGATAATCGAAAATTTGGTAGAAATTTTATTTTTTCATAAAAATATTTATACACTTAAATCTTAACTAAAAAGGTCAAGGAACGATCAAAAATAATGTTTCTCTGTAATGCTGAGAACAGATACTACACTCTGATCTTAACTAAAAGACCAAGTTATTTACTTCCAGGAGGTTAGACACAATGTCAGAGTATTTTTATTTACCTCCTCTCCAGGAGGCTAGACACAGGGCCAGGTGTGGTTAGCCAGCACACTAAGATTAGCGCGCTCTGGCCTACAAAAAATACCTGGGTAGCCCTGTCGGCATTCTCCAGCAGGGGCGCCTCAGGCGATTACCAATAAACTAACCGATAAAGCCTGGGTGGGTGGAGGTCCTAGAACTGCAAAGGACAATATCTCAGACCGGCGGAATCAAGGCCCGAAGGCCAAGACAGTACCGGTCTACAGACGGAGGAAAATGATGTTTTAATGACTAAGCATTTTTAAATGAATGAAAAAACAAACAAACCCTGATTTAATCTATTATTGTATTATCTTTTAATGGGGGTGGAAAGTGTAGTATCGGTTCTGTAGTCATAAGACCGTTCCCCCATGAATTACCTCCTCGTTTTTTAAGGGGTGGGGGTAATCCTCCAAGGTATTACATCCACCATTTCAGAGAGGGGTTAATGTGGTATCTGTTCTGTTGTCATTAGACTATCTTCCCAGGGACTACCTTCTCCTTTTTGTTTCAGAGGGGGGGGGGTAGTGTAGTATCTTTTCTGCTTCAATGATACCTTACTCACAGGAATTACCTCCTCTTTTTATATCTTAGGTATTACCTCCTCTATTTTGGAGGTGATATTGTAGTATTTGTTCTGTTGTCATGATATCATGATACCATACACCCAAGCATTATCACTTTTTTCTTTTTAGGGAAAATGAAGGATCCTCCCAGACTTTATTTACTCCTTCAGGGCAAGTGTTGTATATTTTCATTCCTCATAATACATTCCTAACAGGCATTACCTCTTCTTTGGGAGAGTGCAGTATAGCATATGTTCGTTCTTCACGATACAGTTCTCCCAGGATTACCGCCTCCATTATTTGGGGGGAGGTGGTGAGGGGCGATAGTATACTATTATGTTGTCATATCATCTTCCAAGGCATTAACTCCTCCTTTAGGGAGAGGGGGAGTGTTCGTTCGTCATGATAGTATCCTCTTAAACATTACCTCCTCCTGTGGGTAGTGGTGGTGGTGGTGGTGGTGGTGGTGGTGGTGGGGGGGGGGGCTTCAGTGTATGTACTTCGTTCACCATTATATTATTATCCTCATAGCATAGCAAGAATCTGCGACCGGTGGGGCCGGGGGCATATTTTTGCTAGTTAAAAATACGTTTAAAAATAATAATTTATGTTTCAATTAATAAAGAATAAGATACGTTTAAAAATGATCAACATATAAAAAAGGGTGCCTCTGCTGTTTCACAATGACATTAAAATATTTGAAGAAATGTATAAACTTTGTTATGTATTTACGTGTTAGCTGAAAATAAGATTGTACAGAAAAAAATATGCTAATTCATCCAGTATTCGTTTTTCGGAAAAAGTCAAAATATAAGAAAAAATGTCGACTCATACTGGATGAATTTGCGTAATCTTTGGTGTACAGTCTTTTTTTCAGCTACTCTGTAAGTACATAACAAAGTTTATATATTTCTTTAGCCATTTTTTAAAGAGAGGCCTAACATGTCATTGTGAAATAGCAGAAGCACCAAAAAATGTTTTCAAATACATTTACGAAGTATTTGTGTATTCTCATTCGTCTAGTAAGTTTCGTACGTTTTCAGCGTCTCAAATTCTCTCCTCAATATATGATTAGCAGTGTTGCCAATTTAGCGGGTTTCCCGCTAGATGTGGCGATTTTGATTTGAATCTAGCTAGTAAAATTTGGATCTAGCGGCTAGCGATTTTTTTCTTTAAAATCTGGCGATTTCGTTTGCCACATACGCAATTTCAGATTTCAGTAAAACTATTTTCCGTATTCATTTTCTCTTTAGTCATCATGAGATTATTTCGCAAGCTACCTTCCATACATGATATATGCAAATCTGCAGTAGTTTTACATGTCAATAAAAATGTTAATGTTCTAAAAATAAAATAGTGATCGCGACCGGACAAAAGCTCACCGGACAAAAGGCCACCAAAATAATTCAAACACGGACAAAAGCCCACGAACGTAAAAATAAATTAATAAAAAAAAACAATTCTAGGGCATTTATAACGAGAGCGAACAGAACGAAAAATGGGTAAAAAAAGCAAAAAAAACAAATAAATGTGCAACAAATAGATGTTACCAAAGTCAAGATAAGTTACTATTCTACCTACCTGGATAAGTTTATTTGTGTTTTAACTTATTTTAAAGCATATTTTTGTTAAAACCAAACATGGTGTCACTGTTCAGTTTATACTCAAAAAGAAAATGGCGTCGATAAGATGTCGACGATGATCACTCGGATAATCGCTAAAAATCGAAAATTAAACAAAATGCTGGTAGAAACACATCTAATAAATGTCACCAATCGTGCGAATATGTAATGTTCTTCCAGCATTTTGTTTAATTTTCGATTTTTAACATTACAAAAGGTTTGATAAGAGAGATAGGAAGCAATGAACCTTGAAATGTTTACTTTGCATCCCCATAATTTACCAATAAAAATATTCGACTTACACTCTGAGAACCAATGTTAACTAAATTCTTTTACCTACTAAGTTAGAATGGCCCGGAAATGGGGGATCATTTTATGTTATAAGTATATGCAAAACTGATGCATTCTGAAATAATTGTTTTTGTTTTCTTTCCGCGAAAGGTAACTGATACAATACAACGGTTTATTTAATATAAATAAATAACACAACAAAAAAACTAACTTTAATATTCAATAAATTGAATATTAACAGCCCCGTTACACCCACGTAGCACGCACTTTTTTCGACTTTTGTTAAATTTATTCTTTATTTTTCGTATTACCACCCGGACTTAGGTTTAGTAGTAGGAAGGGTGCGCGTTTTTTTTTGGGGGGGGGGGGAATTATGTAATTTTGGCATGGTAAGAAAATTAGGTAAGTATGGAATAAATATCGAAGTAATTCAATCATTAACAAAATATTAGAATGACCGACTTTCTTACGAAGAAACCGAAATGCATTATAATGGATAATCTCGTAATAGGATTTTAATTGGCACTTGTATAGATCAGGTACACGAGAAGAGTTCCAATGGTGTAAGAAGGGGCAGACAACTCTTTTTTTAGTACATAATTTCTTGCCTTGAATATGCGCGAATTATCATATTTAACAAGTACTCAACAAAAAGTGGTGACTTATCCTATTTATCAGAATTTATGCGGCAGAAATTTTCCGCAACCCTACAGAGTCTTTTTGAACAAATTTCTGAATTCTATCCCGTTTAAAAAAACGAAATCAAAAGAAGAAAAAAAAAACCCAGATAAATTTATTATTTTAAACTATAAAAAAAAAAATCAAAAATGTTTTAAACCAAAACCGATGGCTGTTCGTTTTGAAATTAAAAAATATACTGTTGATTTTCACAAATTCTATTTTCTTCAATAAATGTTCTATCAATATACTGTTGATTTTCTCAAATATTGAATTTGCATGACTTCTAATTTAAAAAATGGATATTTTCCATTTTCGGAGAAATTGCGTACTAAAAAAAGAGAGTTATCTGCCCCTTACACCATTGAAACTCTTCTAAAATAAATTTCGACTCGTGTACCCGATCTATACAAGTGCCTTTTAATTTAATATATTTTTTATAGCTTTTATTTTGAAAATATTAATTAATTTTCCGATTTTTGCGGATTATTTTGCAAATATTAATTTCATTTTTGTGGACAATTTCTTCGGCAATATTCTATATTTAGATACGTCATTATTGTGATGTTAAATTTGTAATATATTTCAATATTTAATAAACACTGTTTGATTTTATGATTTGTTTCTTACAAAACAAAATATACACTCCATTAAAACTCCCACTAACCCTAGGCCCAGGTGGCAACAAATTAATATTTATGAAAACAAATTAACTTTTATTTGCAAAATAATCCGCAAAGTCAGACAACAAATTAATATTTGCCAAATAATTTTTTGTAAGTAATAGACAAAAACAGACAAATTAATATTTGTACAGTGGATATATTTTCGCTGTCATAGCTTTGAAAAACAGACAAAAGTAGTCGATAAAATTTGGCAATCATTTTGATAGGTATATATATATATATATACGAAGTTAAAATCTAGTGTTTTTTTTGCGATTTTATTGTTTTCGATCTAGCGGGTTTTGAAAATCTCAGTTGTCAATAATGACGAGCAGTTAAAAATCTAGCGATTTTCTGGCGATTTTGCTTTCTAAATCTAGCGGGTTTTGAAAATCTCAGTTGGCAACACTGATCGGAACTTCTCTATTGCGCATGTCAGCGCGAAAACAGTTTAAATTCAAATTTCCATTTGCAGTCGAAGCAAGTTTCTGATCAATTACATTAGAATTCCGGACTTCTTTAGTCGAATTTTTTTTGGTAAGTAAAAAATGATTGTCGTTATCAATTATTTATTTTATTTAAAGAGTACAGAACAAGGACTTTTTATACCGTTATATTCAAATTGACAAGTATTATTTACTCCTCTCCAGGAGTTAGGCACAAGGCCAGTTTTATCCTACTCCCACAAGTAAGATGTGACCCAAGGTCGGGTCGGAGGAGGGGTTTGAAAAACCAGCGCCCGAGAGGTGAGCACTCTGACAATCAAAAATTGCCTGGGCAGCCCCGTCGGCATTCCCCGGTAGGGGCGCCTCAGACAGTAAGCAATAAACTTACTCCTCCCCAAAGAGGGGAGGCGAAGCCTGGGAGGGTGGACCTCCTAGAACTGCACAGGACAGACCCATAAACCGGCGTAAATCAAGCCCCGAAGGCCAAGACAATACCAATCTATGGGGTGCAGTATCCATCGGAACAGATACTACACTTTGATCTTAAAATGCTGTTCTCGTAACGTGATATTTATCGAGCTTGTTATTGTTTTTATTTTTAAAATTTACCGTTAAAAAAAATATAGGGTATCTTTTAGAATGATCAGTACAGTCGCGGACGGGGTCCAAAAAACGAACGAGAACGGGGTTATAAAAATAAATATGCAACAAGTGAGTTTAACCTACGTCGAGAAGAGATATTTGTCTACTTACCTATGATATTTGTTTGTATTTTTACGTACTATAAATGGCTTTTTATTAGATGTAAAAAAAAAATTTCTTGTTCATTTTTACTCGTACTTTTTCTAGACAAAATGGCGTCTTGTGCTTACTTCCTTACTAGCAAGCGCCATTTTGTTTTTGCAATGTTCGTGTGACAAAACTATTGATTTCTAATAAATAGCAGTTGGAACGGTTTAAAAATACAAACAAATATCACAGGTCAGTTTTAAATCAACTTTTATCGACTACAGTTACTTTTATTTGTTGTATATTTGGTTTTTTGAGCGTTTTCAGCGGACTGATTATTCTATAAAATACCCAAAATATATTTTTATCTGTTTATTAAATTCCATAACTTTTTGTTTCCATTTTATTTTTCTCAAGTCGAAAGAAATACTAGTTTGGGGAATGTTTAACAATAGCTACAACTCGCGAGTCGGGTTGAAAAAAAGTTGTAGAACGTAGTCAAAAAAATGAATATGCAACAAATAAATGCGACGTACGTCGAGACTGGATATTTTCCTAGTTATCTATTCCATTTGTTTGTATGTTTACTTATGGTAAATGGGTTTTTATTAGACATGAAGAGAAAAAAAAATTTTCGGCAACAAAAAGTTTACTTAATAAAGATAGCGTCAACAGTTGTCACGTGGTGATTTTTTTTTACCGGGTCTCATAATCAAAGCGGCGTTTTTTTGGTTTGCATTTTTTAAATTTAATTTTATGAAACGAACATTTTAACGATCATTTTGGTCACCGAATGAGCGCGCTTGTCGTTACTTCATTGGGGGTGGGTGGGGGGGGGGGGCATTTCCATGTATTTCTTGTTGCTGCAAAGACGTGCGGAAATGACCCAAGCGCGACTCATACATCGTGCCATGAGCGAATTGACCATTATGTTGATAGGAGTACGCTTTAGTACTGACATCATCGAGACAATAACATTTGTCAGAAGTGTGGGCATTATAGCCCGGTAGGGTCGTTCTTTGTCAAGTCTAAGCTGCCCATGTGGAAGTTAGGGTTAGAGCTGGAGTTTGGGTTAGGGTTAGGGCTGGAGTTAGGGTTAGGAACGGGGTTACGGTAAGGAATTTTTTACAGAAACGGGGAAAGAAAACATTTGGAGTTAGGGTTACGGTAAGGAATTTTTTACAGAAACAACAGGAAAAAAAAAACATTACGGTGTGATGAATGAAAATGATATGTAAATCAAAGCACAATGACATGTAAATCAAAAGAAAATTATTTTATTTATTTTGCTTAAAATGTAGTTTTGTTTTGTTCTTTTGCTTGGCTGAAAAATGAAATTGCGCTTTGAATATGAGTCCCAGTAAAAAAAAAAAAACACGAGCCTGCGAAAATGTGACGAAGCGGCCGCCATTTTTATTTTCCAGTCTGCATGTGATAAAAATATCGATTTATAAAAAAACAGCACTTTTAACAGATTATAATAATTAATAAATGTCACAGGTAGCTTTGAAATCAACTTTTATCGGCTACGGTAACTTTTATTTGTTGTATATTTGTTTCTTTCGTTGTAGGGCTATTGTTAAAAAATACACCTAGTTTGTTTTCAACGTCTCAAATTCTCCTTTTTAAAAGATACGGTTATTTGTCTTAAAATTTCAGGGCATTTTTAACAAGAGCCAACCAGAAAAAAGGGATTTAAAAAAATTCACAACTCTACAGCTAACCCTAACGACGGAGTCAAAGTTAGCTCCCAATGTAAAAAAGCACCACAAAACAAATAAGCAACAAATAAATGGTACCAAAGGCAAAATAAGTTACTCTTCTACTAACCTGGATAAGTGTATTTGTGTTTTAACTTATTTTAAAGCGGTTTTTTAACATTTAAAAAAAAAAAAACGCTTTAAAATAAGTTCAAACACAAATCTTAAATAATATTTAATTTTTTTTAATTCCTTCTTTGCAGATATTTTTAGGCTGTTTAAATGTATTTGCACAAAAGGATTTGAACTTTTTAAGGGGTAAACTGCGCTAGGAAGGGATAGTAAACAAAAAATACTAACATTTTTTTTTAGTTCGATTTAAAACTAGTGTTGAGACGTCACGTATTCATATGCGACAATTTTTTTTTTTTTTTCATTCTAATGTGACGTCTGGACACTACTTTTAAATCGAACTAAAAAAAAAACGCTTTAAAATAAGTTTAAACATAAACTTATCCAAGTAGGTAGCAGAGTAACTTATTTTGCCTTTGGTAACATTTATGGCTCTCCAGAAGGGTTCGCGATCCCGCTAACTGCCGGGTTATCCTGCAGTAAATTTCAAGTACGGATGATCATAAATGATAAAAGAAACTTTTTTTTTATAACGGAAAATTTAGAATTTTATTTTTTAGTATAAAATAAGTTGTGGGCAAAACAAATTATCAAATATGTTTGTCTATACTTTTATAAAAATATAAATCTTTAATAATTTTTTTTTTTTTTTTTTAATTGATATAAAGTTTTGAAATGTCTAGCGCTGACAACTTCAACAGCTACCTTCAAGAATTTCTCTGGCGGCGCCGAATAAAACAAAATTATTTTGGCAATATTCTTTATTGTATACGTTTTTATTCTTTTTAAATAATGTTGCTGTTTTACAAAAGACATTTGCTTTCAAAATTACTATTAAAATACTAAGCTATTTTATTATATTTTCATAAATCAAAACACATTATGTTGCTGTTTCACAAAATACAAGACATTTCAAAACTTTATCAACAAACAAGACATTTCAATATATTTGATTCATAAAAACGTCACCAAGTCAAAACGTCACCAAATTCTTTAAGTGATATTTATCGTCAAATAATTTGTTACTTGTACCATTGTTCTACTTTTGTAATAATGAAAAGGTTTTCAAAAATATGAAGCTTTTATTAATAATAAAATATACAAAATATATTTTTAAATAGCCGGCATGTAGATCCGAAATGCTTTTCGAAGCAAACGGTTAATACTTAAATCACCGTTATCATATTCGACCCACATTGCAAACAATATTCGGGTATATGTTACGACGCTCAGCAGAGGCGCGAACGGGGTCCAAAAAAAGAACGAGAAAGAGTTTAAAAACATAAATTTGCAACAAGTAGAGTTGACTTATGTCTAGAATAGACATTTTTCTACTTACCTATGTAATTTGTTTGTATTTTTACGTAGTATAAATGGCTTTTTATTAGATGTTAAAAAAAAATTCTTGTTTTTTAAAACATCTAGTTTCTCAAAGAAAAATGCCGGCCAGTCCCTCTATATTATTACGTAGAGCGGCCATTTTAAATTCTTCGAAAACCGTCTGTCGAACTTAAATTTCTAATAAATAGCACTTCAAACGGGTTTAAAATACAAACAAATAGCACATGCAAGTTTGAAACTAACTTTTACAGCTTACAGTTACTTTTATTTGTTGTATATTTGTTTTTTTAGCGTTTTTACTCTGCTGAGTCTCGTAAAAGATGCCCCAATATTCTTATTATAATATTTTATAAGTTAATTAATTTTTAAACTTTAAACTGCGTTCTAATTATTTTATAGTAAATACAATATTGCCAAAAAACGGCCATCACACATAAAATATTATAAGAATATTTTTTAAGTTTGGTGACGAGTGGAAAAAAAAAACCCAGAAGTGGTGCGGCTAGCCGTCGAGACTCCCGTCCGACGCCGGAACGGGGGCCAAAAAATTTGAAGACTACATGTTAATAATCAAAACACACCGAATACGACCTTCGGAGACTTGGTGACGTTTTGACTTGGAGTAGAAAAAATTTGACGTTTTGACTTGGTGACGTTTTGACCCGTTCCCATAAAAACAGATTTATTAAATATTTATGTTTTCATAAAACAACTAATTTTATTATACTAAAAATACAATTCTAAATTTTCCTTAAAAAAATAGAAAAGTTTCTTTTATCATTTATGATCATCCGTATTGGAATTTACTGCAGGATAACCCGGAAATCAGCGGAATCGCGAACCCTTCTGGAGAGCCATTTTATCTACTTGCGTGTTAGCTGAAAATAAGATTGTACAGAAAAAATTACGCAGATTCATTCAGTATTTAATAAATTATAAGAAAAAGAATAAAAAACGACCTTATGTATCTAAACATTTCAGCTTAATAAGTAGATCAGGGAGATAACTCGATTTTCTTTTTCCGGAAAAAGTCAAAATATAAGAAATGGCGACATATAGATAAAATCGAGTTTTATGTTTAATTTAATAAATAGTGGATGAATTTGTGTAATTTTTGGTGTAGTCTTTTTTCAGGTACCACGTAAGTACACAACAAAGTTTATACATTTCTTGAGTTTTTTTTTTTTTTTTTTTTTTTTTTTTTTTTTTTCGAAAAGAGAATTGTGGACGCTGAAAAGAAACGGATACAGCTGAAAATGTGCGCGTCCATAAAAATGTACAGGTGAAATATGGTAGCTAGTTCCAAATAAACAGAAACACTCTTTGATATACTAACGTATATCGAGTAGAATGTTAATTAAAATATAAATCTCCGTTTTACGTGTATTTGCGCCCTTATCAATGACAATTCGGAAAAATACGATGAAACTGATTAGAATTTTGGCATAGTTTAAGTACGAGCAACTCTAAGCAGTTTCTGCGGCGCTGCTACAGTGTCAGGCCCCGATAATAAACTTCGTACGTAACAACTTCCGGTATTCTTTAGTTTAATTTCTCTATATAGTTCAATTTTCTGGTTTTATTTCTTCTGTATTTACTCTATATATATATATATGACTAGCAGGGGTACCCGGCGTTGCCCGGAGCTCTCCCTCCTCCTCTCCGCAAGTAAAATAGGATATTGAGCACTTTTTTCCCGGACAACGCCGAGTATTTAGAAAATCAAGATGGCCTCCAGAGCACTACTAAAATCACTCTTACCGATCCCCCCTCCTTTTCATCTGCACAATAGTCCGAAGAGAAACACTACAGTAGCTCTATCTAGAACATTTAGCACTTTTCTCCCGGACAACGCCGAAGCCTCTGGGTCCTAAATTGACAAAGCCTCTGGGTCCTATACTGTAGAAGCACCCCCGGTGCTGGGTCCTATACTGTAGAAGCACCCCCGGTGCTGGGTCCTATACTGTAGAAGCACCCCGGTGGCTATACTGCAGAAGCACCCCCCGTCCCTGTACTGCAGAAGCCTCTGGATCCTATACTGTAGAAGCACCCCCGGTGCCTATACTGCATAAGCACCCATGGCCCCTATTCTGTAGAAGAATTCGGGTCCTATATTGTAGAAGCACCCCCGGTGCTGGGTCCTATACTGTAGACGCACCCCTGGTCCCTATACTGCATAAGCACCCATGGTCCCTATACTGCATAAACACCCATGGCCCCTATTCTGCAGAAGCATCCGGGTCTTATATTGTAGAAGCCCCCCCCCCCCTGGTTCCAATACTGCAGAAGCCCTTGGGTCATATACTGTAGAAGCGCCCCCCCCCCTCTGGTGCCTATACTGCAGAAGAACCCCCCGCCCAGGTCCATATACTTCAGAAGCCTCCGGGTCCTATATTGTATAAGCACCTCCGCAGGATGAAGATGTTGATAATTCCACCCCACCACCCGCCCCCCCCCCCAAAGCAAGGACGGTCGGGAAAGAGTTATGTAGACAAAAATATGTAGTCAGTAGATGTGCGTGTACTCAAAACATGGGTTGCGTCTAGGTCATTTATCTTGACTAGCCCTAGTCGTGACGTAAGGGCAAGACAGGAACATGTCATCATGACGTTTAAACACTGACTGGGGGTGGGGAAACAGAATAAAAGTTTAGAAGTATTTCCCACACAAGTGTTCTAATTGAATCTTGTATTAATCACTCTGCGAGTGAGGATAAACTATCGCACAATAAAATAGATTGTGATCGTATAACTGCTACATATTCTCCACAATCAATTTGAATGATTGCTTGGCCTTTTGGCTAAGAGCAAAGTGTAGTATCTGTTGTACTCAGGCTAGGATTTCTCCTTCACTGACTGAGGCAATTTTTATTTTTGGCCCAATCTAGAGTGCCTCTTTTGGGAGCTGGATTTACTCCATCTTAAAAACCGACCTTGTGTCTAACTCTGCCTTCGTGGAGAGGCAAGTAAACGGGGACAATCAGTCCAACTGAATTAGGGCCATTTTTGAGTTGGTGATCTTGCTTCTTTCGGGCTGAGGTAAATTTCTGTGCAGTTCTAGGAGGTCCACCCTCCTAGGCTTTACCTTCTCTGTTTGAGAAGGGGATATTTTATTGCTAATCGCCTGAGGCGACTTACTGGGGAATACTGAGTGGGCTGCTCAAAGTTTATTTATTTTTTTGGCTTTTCAATCCTTACCTTCCCATGTTGTGACACATTCATACGGTGGGAGTTAAATACCAACCCCATCCCTTAACGAGAGAATTATAAACTGTATTTATCGCGCTTCCTTAACTAACCTTTCTCAATTTGTTTACAGGTAACTTTTCTGCCTTTTTCTTTCGGTTAAAACGACTTTCATGAAACGATTAAAATCAGTTTAAGATTAAATTTTAATTTTGTTTGAAAGATATTAGCGTAAGTATCAGTTTAAAAAAAAATATTTAAAATCTGATTTTTAATTCATTTCCAGCTTATAAAAGCTTTTATATTTTTTATTGAAAAATGCTATGCTAGTTCAAATTTAGTTTAGCTAATTACATGTAAACACCCTGAAAAACTTAGCGATTTAAAAAATAAATAAATAAATAAAAAGTGGGGATCAGTTTCGCATATAAATTTAATGTAAAATGATCACTGGTTTCCGGGCCAGCAGTTTCTAACCGGGATAGCGTTTTAAAGGACAAGTTTCTAAGAAATATCTCAAGGACAATTTCCACGAACTGGCCCAATTTCTAAGTGGTGAAGTGAAAAGTTTGATACAGGAATAGAAAAACTTGGCGTTAAAAAAAATTGACATGCCCTCCCTTAATCTTACCTTTATCAAGTCTGGGTGGCAATACACCCACAATTAAGAAAATAGGCAAGATTTAGCTAAAAACAAAAGTTGGTTACATGTCCTTAATAATGCCTTATTCTGTCGCACTGTATGTACACATTTATTTTAACACTCTTAACATTTTTAACTGAATTTTCTTCAATGCAAACTATATATCAAATGAAAATGTAACTATTATAAATAACGGGTATCTTTTACAATACTCAGCAGAGTCGCGAACGGGGTCCAAAAAAACAACGAGAACGGGGTAAAAAAATAAATATGCAACAAGTTAAGGTGAGCTACGTCGAGAATAGATATTTTACTACTTACCTATGACATTTGTTTGTATTTTTACGTAGTATAAATGGGCTTTTATTAGATGTAAAAAAAAAAAAAAAAAAAAAAAAATATTTACATGGATTTTCAATAAAACAAAATGGCGGTATCGGCCTTATGTCCTTACGAACCCCCCCCCCCCCCATCGCCATTTTTTTTCTCTCAAGTGTTCGTGTGACAAAACTATTGATTTCTAATAAATAGCGGTTGGAACGGTTTAAAAATACAAACAAATGTCACATAAAAGTTAGAAAATAACTTTTATCGCCTAAAGTTACTTTTCTTTGTTGTATATTTGTTTTTGAGCGTTTTTACTCTGCTGAGTATTGTAAAAGATACCCTAAATAACTCTTAATCAAATGTAATTTTTGTAATTGAGTGGGGAAGTTTTGATTACAACTGTTCTAACTTTCATAATCCTTAAATTATCGACCCTGGCTTCTTCATTATTTCAGCTGATTAATCCCTTGATCTGCAAGGACTCTCAAACTATGAACAGACATTCCTTGTGTTTCCTATCTATGTAAACGTCCACTTTTAAATATATATAAAATATCTCTTTTGTGAACTTGTGCTTTTGTACTCTTTATTTTGTTTGTTCATCATATAACATTTCTCTCGAACGCTTGTTTCCCCGAAAACTGCTTTCCTACAAATGTTTCCGTAAAACGGGCTCTCTCAAAAGTGATCACTAAAATTGCTTGATTTGGACATTTTTCGGCTGGTTTCATAGATTAAAAAAAAATTTTTTTTTTATTACAACTCGTTTGTCAGATATTAAAATAAAATAATTAAATAGGAGCTGGTCCTATTTACGTGCCTTTCCCAAAACGGGCACTCTAAAGTAGGATAAAAATTTAAATTGTCTCAGTTTAGGAGTTCTCCTTCACTTCAAGATGAAGTTTAGTAAAGTGACCGTGTTCGGTTAACTGAGTGTAACTTTGAATATGTGAATGTGTTAACAAAAATATGAGGAAAATTAGTATGGTTAACAATGAATTATTTATTTTTTACAATTGGAAGAAGAGGATTTACTAATTGACATTTATAATGCGAGCTAAAACGATAACTAATCAGAATATTTCTTTTATTGGAAGTCAAGGGGACATAACTCTCGCGATTTCGCAAGCAACTCTGACAAGTTATCTCCCTTTTAATATGTCCATTCTGAATGTCTCATTTTCCTAGCTAGAAATATCTCTAGCAAATATATAGTATCTAGGGATGCGAGTTTTATCATTAGTGGCATTCCGCTTTTGATCAATGTAAAAAAAAAAAAAGACAAAATTACGCTTACATCGCTACCGTCTCCCACAAATATGAGTTATGTTTTTTTTTTATTTTTTATTTTTTTTTACAAAATAGCTAGAGCCTTACGACTTAGTTATTTGGCTGGATTTTATTTCTATCTCTTTTTATTTACCAATGGTTAATCACATTATTGAATAACAGAACAGATATTACACTTTGCTCCTAGCTAATGTTTTTTTCTTCTGTCGTTTGTGTGTACAATGAAACTAACTATAACTTCTAACTGTCCCTAAAAAATCTACTGTAAAGGTAACGTTTCTGAGGAAAATTTATTTAAAAAAATGTGAGATGTGTATCACTCAGAAATGTATAAAAATATTGTGTGATTGTGACAATAAAGAGGAACATTCACCATCAGGAAAGAGAAGGAGGTGCTTTGCATGTCGTATGCAAATTTAAAAGGGTGCAGGTGTTTATGTGATTTACATATGTGGAGATCAGAGGAGATAAATGAAGAGGACAGCTGGGAAAGATGTGAAGCGATTTTAGGATTGGAGAAAGAAAGGCAGAAAGTGGGTTGCACGATTTTTTTTGTTGGAAATCAAGACAGTAAAAACGTTTGAGAAAAAGACAGAAAGTGAGTTGCACGATTTTTTTAATTGGAAATCAAGACAGTTAAAACGTTTTGGAGAAAAAGGCAGAAAGTGTGTTGCACGATTTTTTTCATTGGAAATCAAAAGACGGTAAAAACGTGAGTTGCACGAAATTCGGTTCAGTTGAATTAGTCAAAACTTTTTTTTTTTAATTTGATTTTCTGGCACAGTTATTTAACAGTGATGGTTAAGTTTGGGCTATGGTTCATCTGCTAACGGTTTACAGGAAGGTTTGCAATTCCATTATAAGCAAACCATATGTCGCTGTGGATAGTATTGCCAGAGATAATAAATTTTTTTTTTATGAAACAAAAACACATGCCCTTCATTAACCTCAACACTAACTCCAAGTCTGGATGGCAAAAAAGAAAAAGACTGAAACAGTGCACACACAGTGGACAGAACAAGGCCATTCAAAGTTTTAATTTGAATTAAAATTTTAAAAGCAATTCAAATATTGTAGCATATCGAATAAGACCTGATAATTGTTCATTCTTCAATATTGCTTATTGTCAGTTTCATGAATATAACTAGCAGTTAAGTATGATTTCTGTAAAAATCATTTTTTTTAAATTTTTTAACTTCATGCTAGACAACTATTACATTATAGGATTATAAGAGTTATGCCTCCAACACAAAATGCACACCTTACACATGAAAGCAGTTCCTATGTTTAACAGTAAAATGGTGGTTGTGTATGGAATTAGCCCTCCATATAATTTAAAAGTTACCACTCCAATGCATTTCGGTCCTGGGTATGACCTTAAAAGACATCCAGTTGTGAGGCCTCCATTTGGGAGCTGTGGGGAATGTGGAATTGCCCCTCAGTTGCCATTGCTCCCAGGTCCACTCTCGCCCGGAGTGGTAGTACCTGTAAGGCCCCCATCTATGGGTCAAATAGAACCTACGAAATCGGGCTGTCTGAAATTATTGACTTCCTGACTCAAAATTCACCAAACATTGATGTTTTATTTTTATTTCTTGTTCTGCGAAATCCAAAACAATTTCCCTCCCTCCCCTCTTCTTTATTCTCCCCTCTTTCTCCCCCCCCCCCTTCACTCAACCAAACACCATGAATAAATATTTAAACATAAAGAACTTGAAGCATAAAAACCTTCACCAAAATGACAACAATTCAAAATACCAAAGCTCTTAACTAATGACTATAAATGACCCACTGACTTAAGACTTAAAGGAAGGATATTTCCTTCTACATTCATGACATGAAATGACCCGAAAAGGGTTGATGTGCCATTAAACAATATCTTACCATACCAATTCATTTCAAAAAATGGTAATGAGCATACGTGAAATAAAGCTAACGCATAATTCGGTCAACCGAATAGTTAGGTGCCAAACGTTCAATGACAAATGTTATAAAAGTAAGAATTTAAACATTTCTTTTTTGTTTTTCTCCAGATAAACCAACATGAGCCAACCCTCAAAGAGTGTCCCATCTGCAGTCCTTCACCCAAACAGGTATGCTTTTATTTTGGTCATGGCCAGAATTTTCTGCCTCCCCAACAACAAAGTTAAAAATTTGTAAAATCAAACGAATTCACCATAATTAACAAGAAAAAAAAATTATATAAAAATTTCTTTTACAAAATTTAAAAATATTGAATTTTGTAAATACATTCATTTTTCGTTAAATGTAATGAATCGGATTAAAAGCAAAATTGAACGAATTTTCAGTTTTACCTGAAATAAATAATTCGTTTTATTTTTTATTTAAAAAAAAAAAAATCTGAAATGTATATACCAAAAATTATCTTTACCACCCCCCCTCCCTCTCAGCTATGTAAAGTTATTTAATTAATCGTGGTTGAAAGAATAATTGAGCATCAAATAAGTCGGATAAACAGATAAAATGCAGTTTGATTTTTATTTCTGAGCGAGGTATCACTGATACCTTTTTATCCTGAGAAATATTTTGGTAAGAAAAATCTGTATTTTCATTTTATGAATTTGGAAAAAACGTTTGACAGCGCCAAGAGATGTTGTCTGGTGGGCTTTACGTAGATTAGGGGCAAGTGAGTCGTTAGTGAAATTTTTTCAAGAAATGTACAGAAATGCTCAGTCGTGTTAGAATAAACAGTGCATTTAGTAACCGCTTTAATGTTAAAAATTGGAGTACATCAGGGCTCTGTAATGAGAGCGTTGCTCTTCATTTGTGCCTTCCAGGGAGTTTCATACAGATTGTCTAGAAGAGATGCTGATGTTTTTGTACTTGCCTGTGAAACAATTGAAAGTCTACTTGTTCAGTTAAAGACATGGAGGAATGATATGGAAAGTAAAAGTCTGGAAGTGAATATTACCAAATATTACCAAAGTAATAATCAGTGGTTGTAGTGTTGGAAAACCCTTAGAAAGAGGAAAGTTCCTCTTCTCAGTTTGTAGAAAGGGAGTCGAGTGCAACTCAATTGGTACACATGAAGTGTAGTGGAATTACAGGTCAGTTGAGAGATAATAACCAGTTTGTGTGCAAGAAGTATAAGACAATAGAGATGGATGAGAACTCAGACGTGGAGAAAATGTATTTGGATGGTGAAGCTATTGAGGTTTTCGGAGTTTCGTTACTCAGGTGATACCATTTGAGCACAGAGAGTCTGTGTTAATGTGATTGCAAGAGTTAAAAGTGAATGGAGTAAGTTCAGGGAATTTATGCCATAACTAACCAGCAGAGCATTACCAGTGTTAACTCAGGAAAAAGTCTATCTGGCATGTATAAGAAGTGAAACCTGGCCGGTGTGGATTGAGGACATGAGTTGCATGGAGATAAATGATATGAGAATGATGCGATGGATGTGTAATGTGAATCTAAAGACATTCATGCTCCTGCAATAGTTTACCCAAGAGGATGAACACTCCACATGACCTTATCAGCGTAACCGATTCGTCTTTATGATAACCTCTATGCTGGACAAATCCACCACCCTAATGTATTTGGTTTGGTCAGATTTCACATTGCAGATTCATCTAATCATGGATATATCATTGCGCTGCAGTAAGGTGAAAGGACTGGGTGAGGACACGACCTTCGGGTAAGGCCTGTTTGATCGAAAATGACATCATTGGTGCAGGCGAGACATGCCGAAGAGTCAGGCTGTCGATAATGAATGATAGCTTTAAAAAAAAAGTTTAGAAAACATTAAAAATTGTTTTTTGTTTCAAAAATAAAAGAGAAAGGAAAACGATCCGATTTATACTGAAACTGAACTTTATACAATACTAGCAGGGCTACCCGTCTTTGCCCGGGGCCATAAAAACAAAATATAAGAAATTAAGTAGTGTGCAAATCTTTATAACAAAAATGCCTTCTCTTGAACGTATCATACCATTAATCTTAAATCTGAGTAACAAGCGACTTCCTAAAAAAATTCTCTTAACCCTAACACTAAGTCCGAATGGCAACCTCTATCCAAAACAAAACCCCTTCCTTAACCTTATCACTAACCCTAAGTCCGAGTGACAAGCCCCCAATCCTACAAAAAGGCCATTAAAACCACACATAATCGTCTTTAAAAAAAATGTTTAATGGGGGGGGGGGGGCAGACACCCATAAGGAAAAATGCACAGGATTTATTTCCCATAGAAAAAAATTAACTACCCTAAAGCGCTGGAATAGCCCAGAAATGGTGAATTATTCAACATTAAATTTATGTGAAACTAATCCCCCACTCTAAATTCTAAAATAAATGCTGTTTTACTTTCTAAGTTTTCAAGGTGTTCATACTTAATTGCTCCTAGCCCTACCACTAACCCAAAGTCCAAGTGGTAAGCCCCCCTCCTCCTACAAAGACTCTTTAAAACTACACATAATCGAAAAGAAAAACGCACAGGATTTATCTCCCATAGAAAAAATTATTAAGTGCCCTGAAATTGGATTATTTTGCATTAAATTTATCCCCACTCTAAATTCTAAAATAATTGTTTTAATTTCTTTCTGCCAAGTTTTTCAGGGTATTCACATGTAATTGTCTAGAAAAAAAAATAGAATCTCATATTTTGAGGAGGCAAGGTGATTTAGCGGAAGGTGTTAATCTACAATAATGTCAAAGAAATCTTGCAATATATTAAATTTTAAACAGTCCTAGTATTAGATTTCAGTTTCTTGTATATAAAATGTATTACAATTCAACTTTGAGTTCTAACTTTTTTAATTTTTTTTTTTTAATGGATACATGCTATTTTTTAAGGTATTGCAGCATATTTATGTGCATTTACTGCAGATTACTGTGAAACCATTAGTTTCTGGAGATTTTCAGTGGCATATTCTGATTCCTTGTACAAAAATACACTTATATGGAAAATTTCATTGCTTAATCTTGTGTTTTAACAAAAATATAACATTTTTACTGAAAAATTAGTGTAAAAAATGTGACGAAACGCATATGGTCTTAAAGAGGGGAAAATATCCAATTGTGCGAGGCACAAAAATAGTCACAACTTCCTTATTTTTAGTCAGATTTAAAAGATTGAAAAAGATTCTTTCTTAGATCATAAAACTCTTTCTATATATGCCATTATTGAGATATTTTAAGCAATTAAAATTTTTCATGTGATCTGGTTCTCGCATATGAATCTTATTGAGCTTAGGCGTGCTGCTTGTTCGTGCAGTAAAAAGGTGATGGTTACATAATCTTCAAGCCAAATCACAACTCGCTGCCGGCCACACAGACCTACAGAAAATAGTTCACTCATGTAACTGCCACATCTTTATAATTCTTTTTTTCTCAAAGAAAATATTCTTTGAAATTACTTTAATTTTTAGTTATTTTCGAATACTAGGTATTACAAACCAGCCTAGAGTTTACTGTGTGAAAATGGGTACACAGTGAAATTCTCTTCAATTTCCACTTGCGATACCTTGTTTTTTTGGGGGGGGGGTGGGGATTTTGATATAATTTGGATATAAATAAAATTAAATTTTTTCACTTTTATAATTTACAATTATTTCTCTTAAATTTTTTTTTTAATGTTGCTGATTTTCAACTTAATGTATACTATTGTCTCTATGCATATAAAAACAGTCCCATCTTAAAGAAAAAAGGGCACTCAAAATGGTGGGTTTAAATGTAGGGTTTCAAGTTGTCTTTCACAAAACATCCAAGTTAAAAACATTAGTTTATTTATCAACCTATTTTCAAATTGTTTTTACATGGTTCAAATCTGAGTTTTGGGGATTTTCTATTGATTTACTATTAAAAGAAAAATCTAGCTTAATCTCTACTGTATTATGAATCCTAGTACGAAGATTCAATATGTTAGCTATTGAAATGAATCTTATATGAACAGTAAAAGTTGCATTTCAGTGTCATTTTTGTACTTAAAAAAAAAAAAAACTTTTTCAATAAGTAACGGGATTTTGTTAATGTTTAAGCTGACTTGATCTAATAATTATTGCTTCCATTATGATGAATTTTTATTTATAAGATTGTATTTATAAGGATTTTTTCATGCGTTCAAAACCTGTATTTTTAGTTATACACTGAAAATTGGCTTCTGAACCAATAGCACATAAGACAGCAGACTTTGAATGGTCATAATTTGAATGCTCATTGTGCTACTAAAATAAAGTTGGTATTATTGTTTTACGAAGATCTGTGTCCACATTATGTTTTTAGGTATAATGAAAATAAACTTTTTGATTGGGATGCTTACTAATACTGAAATTGAGATGGTGATACTAGTTTTAATTCTGATAGTATTTTCAAATTTTATTTCATTTTTTTCCTACGGCAACAATTCTGTTTGCCATCTGCTTCAGTGGGGCAAATTGATTGTCAGTAATTATTAATGCAAGATGTCAGTTTCTATCACAACATCATTTGGAGTTTGATTTCACTTAATAAAGCAAAAAAAAAAAACCCTGACAAGTAACTGCATGCGCCCAGCTCTTCTGTAATGTTTGTTGCACAAACAGTTATACAAGTAAATTGGCTTTTTTTTTTTTTTTTTTTTTTTTTTTTTTTTTTTTAATTTGATCAAATTCTGTTTTGCTTATTAAACATTTCTTTCTAGGCTGCTCTCTATTCGACATTAAGTTATAATTTCCTTTAAAGACGTTTTCATTTTTTTTTTATTTATATGTTTATATTTTTTTCTCTCTCCTCAGGAACCATGATCTAAAGGTACCTTTTTGTCCGGATTCAGTAAAATCCTCTAGGAACGAAGTTACTTGGCGCCATTCGCAACCCCTCAGTAGCACAACTTCCTCATGCTCATCTCCACTGACGCCGGAAGCTAATGATGAGAATCTCAATCCGAATAAAGCACCTCAACCGGTTTCTGTGGTGTCTGCATTGCAAATGGAGACTCCAGGGAAAGGCTTGAATGAAATCTGCAACCTATTTGCATCTTTGAAATTGTATACGCCCAATGCTGGTGACAATTCAAAGAATGAGCGAGCCAAACCCAGCAAGACGAAACTTTCATTTTCCGAAACTTTTGACGAAACCAATCGAGTATGTGAACAGTTGACGCCGGCCAATGATGAATCTTATTTCCAAACGTCTGGAATGACATTAATTATCCCTGATGATGATGATGATGATGATGAATACGTCATAGATGCTGAGGAATATCTTCAAATTGAAGAAAACCAATTGGGCTCCAAGAATATTTCAGGTGAAGGTTTGCCTGATAGACGGCAAACTATTGTATTAAAAAATACTGAATCCTGTTTAGTTGAAATGTGGAAAACTGGTGAGGTAGAGAAATTTAACTTTAATGAAACTAAATCCGTGAATATGTCTACAACCAAATTAAAAGAGAAAAGTGAATACCCATCTCAATTTGTTGATGGTCATGTAACAAATGCCCTAATACCCAAATCTGAAATAAAAGATACAGAGACATTACTTCAGCAAGCTGACAAAGAAAGTGATATGACAAAGATTTTTAAAGATCCTCTAGATTCAATGCAATCAGATGAGACAATATGAATTCATTAAAAAGCTTGGCAATCCTTCAAAAGTGGCAAACCCTCCTGAATGCAATAAGGGTGAATTCATGAAAAATAAGTTAGGGAAGTACAATTCTGAATCAATAACAGATCTTTCATATCCATTTGCAACAGTCCAGCAACTTTCCAACTCTCCTGTTTGCAAGAAGAATGAATCTGATGAAAATGTGACATCTGCTGATGAGAAACCATTTGAACCAATTGAGAACATTGTTAATCCTTTCGAGACCGACAAGCAACTTTCCAACTCTCCTGTTTGCAAGAAGAATATGCTTAGTATTAGGGCTTTAGTTAGTATTAGGGTTAACGTTATAGTTATGGTTAGCATTAGGGTTAGCATTAGGGTTATGGTTAGTTAGCTTGGGAACTAATCTGGATAAGTACTTAAGTTTGATTAATTAATTGAAAAAAATGTTTTTTTTCTTATTCTTAATTTCCTTAGGAATATGTCAAATTTGGCATGAAAGAAGAACAAAAAAATATATACATAAAAGTTAACAACTTCATTTCATTCAAAACTGTTATGTATAATCTTGTTCTTGTTTTTCCTTCATGTAGAAGGACATGAACGAATGAGGAAATAGGTTTTTTGTTTAGACGGCCTCTTTATTCTTCAACAACACCCAACCCCACACTTTTGATGGCCTTGTGCCTAATTTGTTTTAAATGTAATTTTTTATACTTTCTGCAAATAAATAATTCAAAGTGTAGTATCTGTTTTGATGCTACACTTAGTCTATTCTGACCTCAGTCACTTCGTGACTGAGGAAATTTTAATTTTGTTCCAATTTAGAGTGCCCCTTTGTGAGAAGCTGGATTTTTCCCACATTAAAAACCGACCTTGTGTTTGACTTTGCCTTTATGGGAAGTCAAGTGAATAGGAACTATTCTAACCCTCTCCTTAAACCACGCTGAGTATGACATGAAACTATTTCCAAAGGGGAGGCTCCCATTTTGGGAGCAATGAGGAGTGTGGCGTCACACCTTAATTCCCTCTGCTCCCCTGTCCACTCTGACCCGGCGTGATAGTACTTGTCAGGTTCCCATCGGTTAGCTATTAAATATCGTTGTAAAGTAAGAGTTGGTGAAGATGAGTGTTGCTTGTTGGCGATTGGAGATAGTCATTTTGTAGTAGCATCGGTATCCATGTGACTGGCCTTGCTTCAGATGAAGAAAATCTGATCAGGTTCCATATAAAAATACCAACATCTTCTATAAAATTCTCTACAATTAAATCAACTTTGTTTAATAGAATACGAACATAAGAATTTGCTAAAATGTAATCTAAAACCTCGGTCAGGGCACCAATAAAATATACCACAATCCTTTGTTGCAACCAATAATGAAGGGGTAGGTGTGTAATAAACACACATATATATTTTTTAAGACATTTGTATCAATTGGAAAATGGTTTTAATGGAAGCTGATATAAAAAAAAAAAATTAAAAAAAATTTTTTTTTTTTAAAGATGTTGCAATTTCTTATTGAAAGAAAATGTTACCCCGATGCATTTCTGATAATATTAAGCTTCTACTCATGTCCATGCTAATACCTGTTGTGTTGGTTGATGTGACACCAAAGACTTTGGTCGTATTCTCAGGACGAAGTTTCATCTTCTCTGGTGTCGTAGCATCTTCGTTGACCGAGCTGAACCTCCTCCTCCTCCACGTTGTGTTGATTGCTCAAAAGTCCAAGACCGAGCTTGATCGGATAACTGGAATTTGATGGATGAGATATACATTACAAAACAAGCGATGTATAAACAACTCAAATAAATATTCTTAATGTAAAAAATAAGAATATATTTCCATGAAACTGGGAAGATGACCCCTGAAGTCTTTTTCTAATTGATAGTTAATACCTCTTGTGTTTCTGGGTATAAGTTCTTGACAGTCGGTGGTTAAGGTTTCGGATGGATGGGGGCTAACAGCGTCTACTTCTCTTGGTCAAGTAAGGCAATTCTTGTTCGGCAGAGAAAAGGCTTGAAACCTCTCCAAATATCTCTCAAATCTCTCCCCAATCTCAGATCTATCTCAAAACTCTGAATAAAATCGAAATAATCGCGCATTACATTGGAACAGATACTACACTTTGATCTTAGCCAGGATGCAACTTTATGGTCTAACATGGCCTACATTTTTTAGCACTGGGCCTATCCAGGTGTATAACTTCGTTTCACCTCGTAACAATGACAACCGATGACAGCAGCTGACCACTAGCCTATCCCCTCTCCACCATCACGTTGTGTCGTTCTAACCTGAACAAGAAACATAATTATTATTTCAATTTGTGAAAACAATATTCTCTCAGTATATTTAAGAAATTAAGACTATGATTTTTTTTCTTCTCGTACCCTACGTGTATCTCTATAAAAATATGAACTCTACAAAATGTCTTAGTCAAATAAATTGTTTTGTTTTAATATAAATGTTTTACTCTTAATTATTGATTTTACAAAATACCATTCTTGTGTGTTAGCTTGATTATTCCTTCGCTTTCTTTCTAATTTCAGATATTATAATAATGGTTTCTTTCTTCCCTTTGTTTGTTTTATTCTGTTAATTATATCCACAGATGGTCGGACCATTCGAACAGTGGGAATGATATGCTGCTATAAAAGCATCCATCCTATAACTATTTGTCCGGCCATCCATCGCCACATTGGTTTATCCTTTGTTCGAACCCCCGGCCATACACTCACACAGGAATCAAGAGACCAACAAGACTGAAGGTTTTTATAAATATGCATGTAGGTATATTTTGAAAATATACGAAAAGTAAATGCAAATATAGAAAATATATAGGTGCATATATATATATATATACATACATCACAAATACTTTCATGATATATCATGAAAGTATAAAAAAAATATGTTAAAAATAGATCAAATATATACACACACGTACATATATGCACTTACATATATATAATAAAAATAAATATATATATATATATATATATACATAAAATATTGAAAACAGAACTTTTACAGTGTAAAAAGTGTAGAACATATATATATATATATTCGCTGTTCAACATTGGTCGAGTGTTTATAGACGTTGGGGATTTGAGTTGCAAAATACTCGTAATCCGGGGTTTCGAATCGCATGACTGGTAGTGAATAGTCATATCTCTATGCTGATGAGTCCCGATTATTAAGGACGAAACGTAATGAACATTACCAAATATTATATATATATATATATATATATATATATATATTAAATTCCCGAAACAGTTTTTCATGGTAAACAACTGGTGATCCCTTAAATAATGTTAGAAGCAAACTAATATAATAACTGTAAAAAATAAATTGACTTACATGAGTGATTTTCCACTGAACGACTTGGGACTAAAAGTTTTTTGTTTTTTATGGTTGAGAAACTTCCGAGACTATATATAGTAGCTGGGCTAGCCGGTGCTGCCCGGGGGCATGGATAACAAAACCAAAGAATGAAAAATGTATGCATAAAATATAAAATAAAACATTAATACAATTGCATGAGTGGAAAGGAAACAAGGGCTCAGCAACAAAACCTACTTGCCTTAAGTCTTGTTACTCTGTGAACATATCTCGTAATTTAAAAAAGTAAACACTTAATTTCTTGTTCTTGGTCAATACATCCCCAGTCTCAATATATTAAAATATAATGATAATTCAATTCATTGTCCATGGTTAATACATCCCCAGTCTCAATATATTAAAATATAATGATAATTCAATTCATTGTCCTTGGTTAATACATCCCCAGTCTCAATATATTAAAATATAATGATAATTCAATTCATTGTCCATGGTTAATACATCCCCAGTCTCAATATATTAAAATATAATGATAATTCAATTCATTGTCCATGGTCAATACATCCCCAGTCTCAATATATTAAAATATAATGATAATTCAATTCATTGTCCATGGTTAATACATCGCCAGTCTCAATATATTAAAATATAATAATTCAATTCATTTTCCATGGTTAATCCATCCTTGTACTTTGAAAACAAATGAACTTTTAATTGATTGCCCATTTTATTTTGTTTTTAAATACATGATGAAAAATAAAAATATCTAACATTACCTCCTCCTTTATCAGAAACGAGATGACTTCATTGCTTGAGGCTTTCTCATCTGTGGGACAGTTCTGACGGATTTATACTGGTACTTTTGTTTCCATCAAGAGTGGCCCTTTTTTGGAGAGCTGGATTTTTCCCACATTAAAAACTGATTTTGAATCTAACTTTGCCTTTGTTTATAGTAGTAGGGGCAGTAAATAGGCATACTATCCAGCATCACCCACTTTTCTGTGGGAAGATGAATTTGTTGCTTGTTGTCTGAGAATTCCTCATAAACGAGGGAATGTCATCAAGACGTATTTCTTTCCCCAGAGGGCTCATTTGGAAAACTGCATTTACCCACATAAAAAACCGGCCGGATGCAAGTAAATAGGGACACTTTTCTCTCTCTCTTTTTCTCTATCTCTATCTCTTTAAAGGAAAGTTCTGTTCTCGCGTGTGAGACTTTAGTAACAATCTCGAAAAAGAGCACTGAAACAGAAATATGGCGACAGCTTTTGTGAGAACGAACACAACAATGGTATATAATTTTAGACCAATTTTACTTGGCAAGCAACAATTGTGTGTGTGTGTGTGTGTGCACGTGCACACACACACACACACACAACAGAACATGATGCTTGTACTGAAATGAGGTAGGATTATGTTTGCGAGAACTTATCTGGTTAAGGATGCTCGAGTAACTGCTTGCATGTTGAGGTCTCTCAATTCTGGTTCTTTTCGTGTGGAAGTAAAGGCTTTTCTGCACGAACCACCTCCGTGGACTTCTGCCGCAATGTAGTCAAGCTGATAACAACCAAGTTTGGGAATGAGTAATGGTTGTCCGAACTGCCATCAGAGGGTTTTCTCAAGATGTAGTAAGCCCTGGTCCAAGATGGTGAGTAATGGGGAAGGTGTGAACAAGGAATGGTTTGGCTTTCAGCCGTCGACGGCGTCTGTCACTGAGGAGTCAGCCATAGTCCTGCTGGGGTTAAAAGGAAAAGAGAGAAAAAATGTCCGGAACTCGGTGTGCAAGATTTTTCATAAGCTGGCTCATGTGATACCTAAAGAAACATGGATTGGGTTGCCTGTTGGCCTCTGGAACTCTATCCCTGCTCCCTGTTTCCGCGACTGTACCGACATGTAGAGGTTTAAAACTAATGTAAACAGACATCTCGCTGCACAGCTCCCAACTTAGAATGACACCCTAAACCTACTCCATAATTCTCAGCAGCCCCTTACGCCTACAGTGGCGGCCTGCCTTGTTTGGGGTTAAATATCATTAAAAAAAAAGTAAAAAGCCACTCAATATGCTGGATATCGGCTCCACTGTCAGGATCCACAAAATTGCGCCTGTGATTTACTGTCTGATGTTTATATTTCGACAATCGTTGAAGACGTTGATCTTGAATTGTACAATATGCACACCATTCATCAGAAAATATTGTCGTTTGTTTCCCAGGATGGATGTATTTATTGATGAGCGAAATTAGAATACTTGCCGAGCGATTTGTAACGGCTAGCATGAATACTTCCTTGGTTTCAATGCTAATTCCTCCAAAAACTGTTGTAAAAATGAAAATAAAATAGTCGTAGCGCAATAACAGGAAAGTACATGAAGTTCTTTTAAGGAAAATAATATTAAAGTGAAATATTTGTTAGCGCAAATATCCGTTCGTCAAACTACAGCATACCAAGTTACTGTGCGTAAAGAGAAACAAAAAAAAATGCTATAATTTGAACAAATTTCGACAGATTATAATAAAAACGAGTTACTTCCCTTACTAACCGTTTTGATTATTTTCTGTGGATATGATTAAAAAAAATTGACAGGGGACATAACTCAGATTGTAATAAAAACGAGTTACTTCCCTTACTAACCGTTTTGATTATTTTCTGTGGATATGATTAAAAAAAATTGACAGGGGACATAACTCAGATTGTAATAAAAACGAGTTACTTCCCTTACGAACTGTTTTGATTCTTACGAACTGTTTTCATTCTTTTCTGTGGATATTTTGACAAATAAAAAAAACATGCACATAATTTTAACAAATGTCTCACTACAGTCGACTCTCAAAAAATCATATCCCAACACTAGAACCTTAAATAGGGTCATTCTAACGATAAAGTATTTCCTTTGTTCACGAGGGCAGAGTTAGACACAAAGTTAAGCTTTAATGACGTATATAAAGGAGACAGAACTTGCGCTTCGAGAAAAAATCGCAGTCATAGAGTGATACTCATGAAGTAAAGTTTATTAGAATTATGTATGAAAAGTTGAGAAATTTGTTTTGAAATTGAAAACGCAAACACCACCAAATCTTGAGAGAGAGAGAGAGAGAGAGAGAGAGAGAGAGAGAAACAAAGAAAAAAGACAATGATCGAGGCTATTCTGCCGGGTTTCGCCAATATCCACCAGGTTGAAAATGTTATAGTAATTCTTGCGTACGTGGTGCAAGCAGTTATAATAATCGGCCCACAAATACCAAAGAAAAGTATCACAATCCGGTGGATAAGAATGGCTGCGTCCATTGCTTTTATTTCATTTCTCGTCGTCATCGTTGATGTGCTAGAGGAGAAGTATTGCCAACCAGGCATTTTCGAATACATTATGAGATATATTGACCCTTATGAGTATTTCTATAAAAGCAACTTGATATGCAAGGGGTTGGATAAAACAAGCCTGCGGATTTTCTTTCAAATCCTCATATTTGAGAAAAGGATCCTTGACCGACACAATGATGGGGGCTACTGCAATTTTTGTGGCCGTACACCTATGGATATTTCTTATCATATATTCTTTTCGAGAACTTGGATATTGTCCAGGACCTGAATCATCCCATTCGCAAAACGATTCCTCCTCTCAACGACGTCCTGGATTAGGTTCCCTTAGAGTTGAAGAAACGGAAAATTGTGATATTTGTAACTCTTTAGGAGACCCGAGGTATTTTAATGAATCGGAATATGATTCAAACCCGCAATCTTTTGCAAGACCTCCACCTGATGAAAACTGGAATCTTTTAATTCAACGGATCTTTTGGACTTAATAAGTAGGTATTTCTACAGAATGTGAACCGAACTGTTTTAACACTTATCCTAACCCAACCCGACACAAACCTTAAACTAACCATACACTAACCCTTTCTTCTTTTATTTTTAAACCAGAAATAACTTTCTATGCGACATTTCAAATTGTTTCAGATTCCTTTCAACAACAAATGGTGACAAAGTGTTTAAGTTTTTGATCAACAAAAAATTAAAAAGACAGACTATTAAACGGCGACACCGAAATTGTGTTTCATATTTTTGACATCCCCCTTCTGTCACGTATATCTTTTACAATTTGAAATCGTACATTTCTTTATTAATGAATAATAAGTATTTTTTGTGAGAAACGTAAAGCATGATGTTCACTGGGTCCGAGGCGGCCTATAAGCGAAGAGACAAGATTCGCTTTGTGCCACTGGATGGCCATTCTAAAGTGGGTTGTAGAGAATTTTTGATTGCTCAGTTTTTTTGTCATGCCAGAAAAACGTGTAGTTCTCTTCTTTGAGAGCCACTTTATGTGTCACGTATCCTGTAATAAAGCTACATCGATATTAAGCCTTTTGAGCTGCCTGACGATGATAGCTATTTTACTGGAGTCATTGACCTGTTGTTGATCATAAGAGTTGCCAGGGCACATTGTCCTGAAATTTCAGCATGCTAATCGCAAGATTTGTGGTTGTGTTTTTATTGTTTTTTTTTTTGTGCCGGGTTTTCAGTCTGCTTGTTGGTTTTTTACCTAGCTCCAAGCACCCATTTGAAGCAGGTAGACTGTGACCTTTCTGTCTGGGGGATGCCCAGTTTGAGGTGGGCAGTAGCTTACCAGTGGAACTGCGATAGTCTATCCCACTGTCGGAGACAACCTGTGGCGCCTGCGATTACACCAACACTCTCCAGGAAAGAGACGATAAGGGCATAAAAAAACAGGGGCATAAAATGCATCGTAGAGTGAGCAGGCTGATTTATCTCAAAATTCAAACTGGTCTAATCCGGAAAAGAATTTAGTAACAACTGATAAGGCTCTTGAGTAGAGACTATAAAAAATACAGTAAGACTATTAAGTGGTGTGAAAGCTTTCACATCAGGTGTTGATAGCTTAGTATGTGAATCTACCAGTTTGCATTAACTCCATCGATAAAGAAGGGCACAGTGAAAACAAAGAAAAATGCATTTATTTGCGTGAGGTGCAGGGTCATATTTTTTTAATTTTTAATTTAAAATCTATTTTTTTTAGTAATCCAAGAATAAAAGAATGGTCAGCTGTGAATTATTTTTTTTTGTATCTACATGAAAACGGTCAGATGTGACATAGATTTTATCTTAGCACTTCCCACGTCTCTGCTGTGAAGTAATTCCATGATACAACTGAAAGAAAATATGAGACGCCATTATTTAAAAAAAAATGAAATGTTCGAAGTCGAGATCACCAAGTTGTAGAAATGGGATAGTATTGTGAATGGTATAGAGGAAAGAGTTGATGCATCCTCTGGCCTTGTTGGGTATGAAGAAAAATGGTTTACCATAGTTTGGTTATAAGGGCAAACTTCTACAATGTGTTCTTCAGAATTATGTAATCTATTCCCTGCTTCGCTGTTTTGATACCTCATTGTAATACAGCTTCCTATTCCAGTAGCTTCTTTCCAAGAACCGCAGCCTTGTGGAAATCTCTTCCTGCTGACTGTTTTCCTCCTACCTATAACTTGGGTTTGTCAAAACTAAGGTCAATAGGAATATCCTGTCTTTGCGATAATCATATTTGTTCTTGTTAGCTCCTTACATCAAGTGACTTCATGCCTTGTCTAGAGCGATTTCCATTACAAAAAAATAATTCATGAAATAATGAATACTTTAAATGAATTTCATCAACGCAACAGACATGGTCGGGAAAGAGTTATATAGACAAGACTCAAGTCGAGACTAATGGCGAGACAGGAATATGATGTCTTCTCATCTTAATATTTAAACACTGACTGTGCAAAAAATGTGGGAAAATGTTTGGCCGACGTGTCTTCCGCGCAAAAATGTTCTAACTCTGTAGTGTCGTAATTTTTAGTTGGAACGTACATTTCGAAACTGCGACCGTCTGAGCGACGCAAATCCAAATAGTATCTTAGTTGTCTCCCTTACCTCAGCCATTCTGGAAATTAAAAGAGTTATCCCCCTTGTACATTATATGATGAGTGTGTAATCTGAGTCTAAAAAATAGGCTCAATTCTTCAGACATGGTCGGGAAAGAGTTATATAGACAAGAATAAAAAGAGTTATCCCCCTTGTACATTATATGATGAGTGTGTAATCTGAGTCAAAAAAATAGGCTCAATTCTTCAGACATGGTCGGGAAAGAGTTATATAGACAAGAATAAAAAGAGTTATCCCCCTTGTACATTATATGATGAGTGTGTAATCTGAGTCTAAAAAATAGGCTCAATTCTGATGAGCTCAGAGGAAGATTAGATATGGACAGAATATTGAGATATGTGTAGAAACAATGTGTGTTGAAACAATAGATGAGAGCGCTTGGGTTAGTAGATGTTCATCAGTTGAGATAGCAGGGTCACTTGGAAGGGGAAGGCCAAGGAAGACATTAGTGGAGGTTATAAGAATGTACGTGAGAGAAAGAGGGACGAATAAAGACCTGGTCAGAGATAGGTTAGTTTGGAAGTCAGTTTCTTAAAAGTTCCTTAAATTGACGCTAAACTGATGATGATGATGATGATGATGCCTGGATGTGGAAAAACTTGGATATACGTTTATTCAATAAATAGGTAGTAGACACAAATTCAGGTGTGGTTTAGAAAAGCCAGCACACAAAAAGTAATGCACTCTGGCTCTGCAGAAATGCCTGAGCAGCCCCATCAGCATTCTCAGGCGATTAGCAATAAACTAACTCTTTCCCAAAGAGAAGGTAAAAGCTTAGTAGGATAAACCGGCTGAAACTGAACGGAACCCTGCCTCAGCTCCACAGAGCAGGGTCAGAAAAACCCACAACGGCCCACCCTCTGTCGGGCTAATCATCGAGAATGTATGTATCCTCGACTGGTATTAATAAAATTTACTCAGGCTGTGCCAGGTCTTAATGTATATGCAATAAGTAATATAGTGTTAAATACTAGTGGGTACCTCAACTGGTACACATAATAACCCTTATCCTCGAGTGGCTTTTAACCTTGATAAGTGGTGACTCATTAGTATAAAAAATCCTCTCATAATATTCTTCATCATTCAACTGACAATCCATCCATCTCATTAACCCTTATCCTCGAGGTGAAGCATCTCAGTGTTTGTCCCCCAACAATTTGCGTATTTGCCTTTTCGCATGAAAACAAGAAACCTCAATTTTAAAATGAAATAATTATGTTTCTAATTATCTAAGTGAATAAATGGTGAAAGTTTTTTCCACTTATCCAAATTATATTAACATCAAAACGGGTCATGCTTATTTAATTCAATGATCCACCATAAGATTTTAAAATACCATATATATATATATATATATATATATAGAGTAATCTGGAAGCACCCACAAACCGTTTTAGGTATTGCTAATTTGCATATTTATTTTTTAAACAGTTCTAATAAATTAATATTCTGTAGTATACATTTATAATTTGTATTATTGTATTTTCTTATAAATATGCAATAATTTAGTCGATACTAAAACGCCTGATGTTGCTTGGATGCGAAGAACAGATACTACACTTTGAAATATTTACTTGCACAAAATATAAAATTTTACATTCCATACAAATTAGGCACAAGGCCACCAAATGTCTGAAGATAATGGGTGTCGTTAGTCATCCTTGGTCTAAAGTGATAAAAAATGTCTATCCTACTCTTAACAAGAATAATCTCAGTCACCACAATACCACATTTACTCTAGTGGCAATCCGACTTCAGATAATCGAAAATTTTGTAGAAATTTTATTTTTTCATAAACATATTTATACACTTACATCTTAACTAAAAAGGTCAAGGAACAATCAAAAATAATGTTTCCCTGTAATGCTGGGAACAGATACTACACTCTGATCTTAACTAAAAGGCCAAGTTATTTACCTCCAGGAGGTTAGACACAATGTCAGAGTATTTTTATTTACCTACTCTCCAGGAGGCTAGACACAGGGCCAGGTGTGGTTAGCCAGCACACTAAGATTAGCGCACTCTGGCCTACAAAAAATACCTGGGTAGCCCTGTCGGCATTCTCCAGCAGGGGCGCCTCAGGCGATTACCAATAAACTAACCGATAAAGCCTGGGTGGGTGGAGGTCCTAGAACTGCACAGGACAATATCTCAGACCGGCGGAATCAAGGCCCGAAGGCCAAGACAGTACCGGTCTACAGACGGAGGAAAATGATGTTTTTATGACTAAGCATTTTTAAATGAATGAAAAAACAAACAAACCCTGATTTAATCTATTATTGTATTATCTTTTAATGGGGGTGGAAAGTGTAGTATCGGTTCTGTAGTCATAAGACCGTTCCCCCATGAATTACCTCCTCGTTTTTTAATGGGTGGAGGTAATCCTCCCAGGTATTACATCCACCATTTCAGAGAGGGGTTAATGTGGTATTTGTTCTGTTGTCATTAGACCATCTTCCCAGGGATTACCTTCTCCTTTTTGTTTCAGAGGGGGGGGGGTAGTGTAGTATCTTTTCTGCTTCAATGATACCTTACTCACAGGAATTACTTCCTCTTTTTATATCTTAGGTATTACCTCCTCTATTTTGGAGGTGATATTGTAGTAGTTGTTCTGTTGTCATGATATCATGATACCATACACCCAAGCATTATCACCTTTTTCTTTTTAGGGAAAAGGAAGAATCCTCCCATACTTTATTTACTCCTTCAGGGCAAGTGTTGTATATTTTCATTCCTCATAATACATTCCTAACAGGCATTACCTCTTCTTTGGGAGAGTGCAGTATAGCATATGTTCGTTCTTCACGATACAGTTCTCCCAGGATTACCGCCTCCATTATTTGGGGGGGAGGTGGTGAGGGGCGATAGTATACTATTATGTTGTCATATCATCTTCCAAGGCATTAACTCCTCCTTTAGGGAGAGGGGGAGTGTTCGTTCGTCATGATAGTATCCTCTTAAACATTACCTCCTCCTGTGGGTAGTGGTGGTGGTGGTGGGGGGTGCTTCAGTGTATGTACTTCGTTCACCATTATATTATTATCCTCACAGCATAGCAAAAATCTGCGACCGGTGGGGCCGGGGGCATATTTTTGCTAGTTAAAAATACGTTTAAAAATGATCAACATATAAAAAAGGGTGCTTCTGCTGTTTCACAATGACATTAAAATATTTGAAGAAATGTATAAACTTTGTTATCTACTTACGTGTTAGCTGAAAATAAGATTGTACAGAAAAAATTACGCAAATTCATCCAGTATTCATTTTTCGGAAAAAGTCAAAATATAAGAAAAAATGTCGACTCATACTGGATGAATTTGCGTAATTTTTGGTGTACAGTCTTCTTTTCAGCTACCATGTAAGTACATAACAAAGTTTATATATTTCTTTAGCCATTTTTTAAAGAGATGCCTAACATGTCATTGTGAAATAGCAGAAGCACCAAAAAATGTTTTCAAATACATTTACAAAGTATTTGTGTATTCTCATTCGTCTAGTAAGTTTCGTACGTTTTCAGCGTCTCAAATTCTCTCCTCAATATATGATTAGCAGTGTTGCCAATTTAGCGGGTTTCCCGCTAGATGTGGCGATTTTGATTTGAATCTGGCTAGTAAAATTTGGATCTAGCGGCTAGCGATTTTTTTCTTTAAAATCTGGCGATTTCGTTTGCCACATGCGCAATTTCAGATTTCAGTAAAACTATTTTCCGTATTCATTTTCTCTTTAGTCATCATGAGATTATTTCGCAAGCTACCTTCCATACATGATATATGCAAATCTGCAGTAGTTTTACATGTCAATAAAAATGTTAATGTTCTAAAAATAAAATGGTGATCGCGACCGGACAAAAGCTCACCGGACAAAAGACCACCAAAATAATTCAAACACGGACAAAAAGCCCACGAACGTAAAAATAAATTAATAAAAAAAACAATTCTAGGGCATTTATAACGAGAGCGAACAGAACGAAAAATGGGTAAAAAAAAGCAAAAAAACAAATAAATGTGCAACAAATAAATGTTACCAAAGGCAAGATCAGTTACTATTCTACCTACCTGGATAAGTTTATTTGTGTTTTAACTTATTTTAAAGCATATTTTTGTTAAAACCAAACATGGTGTCGACTGTTCAGTTCATACTCAAAAAGAAAATGGCGTCGATAAGATGTCGACGATGATCACTCGGATAATCGCTAAAAATCGAAAATTAAACAAAATACTGGTAGAAACACATCCAATAAATATCACCAATCGTGCGAAAATGTAATGTTCTTCAAGCATTTTGCTTAATTTTCGATTTTTAACATTACAAAAGTTTTGATAAGAGAGATAGGAAGCAGTGAACTTTGAAATGTTTACTTTGCATCCCCATAATTTACCAATAAAAATATTCGACTTACACTCTGTTAACCAATGTTAACTAAATTATTTTACCTACTAAGTTAGAATGGCCCGGAAATGGGGGATCATTTTATGTTACAAGTATATGCAAAACTGATGCATGTGCCAGTTGACACGGTTAAGATTCGGATAAAGATTGTTGTTTGGGATAAATAAAATTTAGGCGCGCAGTGTGAATATAATTGTATTGGCGCATGACAAATAAAAAATAACGCCCACGCAAATTCCGGTGTGGCCTTATATATTAAATCAACTCAAAACGAGCGGACGTTGTAGGGAGCACACCACGTGATATTTCTGTCCAATGGGATTTCTCCAAAGGCATTTTTCTAAACTTTTCTCCTTAAGCTCGCTGGAGCCTATCCAAATAGTATTTAAGCACACACAATCATCAAACTTTCTCTCTCAACTGACTCTTCATCCGGAGGTTACACGCGTCTTACTATCACTCTTCCATTTCACCTTTCGCGCACTTCATACAATTTCACAGGCGAACATTACCTATTGCCTCTTTTAACATTTTATAACATATGAGCATTTCAACAAAACAAAAGACATTCTCCTTTTTACTTACCCTGAAACTAAAGAAAGGACTTCTGAACTCATTACAAAAGGAAATATGTTCTATTTGTTAATGGTTTATTTCAGTGAATAAACTTCCGTTAGTTTTGCATGTAAGTCTTCTTCTTATTATTTTTATTTGTGGAGGAAGTTATCACCAAAAAAAGGCATGACGACCACCACAAGTTGGTGACCCCGACTTAGAAAATTGCATGCACAACGGAATCTCCTTATAAGCTACACGCGGTTTCCTAACCTACTGGCGATATCATGCATGCGGTAACACTCAAAGGAAGTAAAAGGACGATGCGAATCTCAAGGGATGATACAAGCCGTCAGATGAAGCGTGGATCTCAGTACAATATAGCAACAAATTAGCGAGTTATGCCGATAGTCGCTATTAAATCGAAATTAAACAAATCAACCGACAGTTTAAAGGCTTTAAAATCATTTTCAAACGAAAAACAGAAAAATGGAAGCTCCCCGCGTTGAAACACCCCTAGCTACATTAACGCTAAATATTCCAGCTTTTAATTCCACCAATATAAAGACGTGGTTTATCCAGATCCAGGCCCTTTTTGACGCAAAACGGATTACGTCTCAGCGAACCAAGTATTGTTATTTGGTTGAAAAACTCCCGGCAGACGTCGTTGAGGAAGTGACTGATTTATTGGAGAACGTACCAGAAAATAATCCATACGATGAACTTAAGGAGGCTATTTTGAGACGGACTGGCTTATCAAACGAGACAATGTTACGCAATCTCTTCACCCAAGTAGAATTGGGAGATCGCACACCGTCGCAACTTTTACGATACATGCGATCATTGCTAGGAGACAACAAAATGTCCGAAACTATAAGGAGAAGTTTGTGGCTGGATAAACTCCCAGACACAACAGTACAAATTCTGGCACCCACAACGGAAGAGACAAGCACTGTAAAGCTCGCCGACATGGCAGACCGAATTCATGAAAATCTGAGGAGCCGCAAAGTAAACTCAGCACAAGCACAGCCAAAACAGACGAGAGACGACGAAGTGGCCGGACTAAAAACTACGGTCGAAAATCTCACTCGTAAATTGCAGGAATTAATGCAAATAAACCGTCGTTACTCATTTAATAATCGACCTAACTACCGAAAACGAAGTTTTAGCAGAGGTCGAAGCAACACACGAGAACGAGCGAACGAAATCTGTTTTTACCACAAAAAATTCGGCACAGAAGCGAGGCGTTGCACTTATCCTTGTACTTTTGAAAACAAGAATCAGGGAAACGATCATTCCAGCCAGTAGTGACGACAACTGTTGCTGGATTTTCCACTAAAGGTCGTCTATTTTTCATTCGTGACAGTAATCACGGATATAACTTCTTAATAGACACCGGAGCCGAAATAAGCGTGATACCAGCGCTAGGTAAACAGAAAGCTACTCCACAGCCTTACCACCTCCAGGCAGCTAATGGCACACAAATACCGACATACGGTGAAAAGTACTTAAGCGTCAATCTCGGCTTGCGTCGCACATTTTCGTGGATTTTTACCATAGCCAACGTGACGACACCAATATTAGGAGCAGATTTCCTAGCACGATTTAATCTATCAGTAGACATGACTAATCGCACACTGACTGATAACCAAACAAAAGTCGTAATTAAAGGTATCACCACAAGATACCAGTCTACTGGGATTAGTTCTGCCTTTCCTGAAGAGACGTACATTCGTCGGCTGTGTCAAAAATACCCACAACTTACTCAGCCATTCACAGTCGTGGATGATATTAAACATAATGCAAGACATTATATTAAAACGAGTAGACAACCCGTCTACGCCACCCCCAGACGTTTGAAGCCGGATAAGTACAAGATCGCAAAGGACGAATTCCAACGCATGTTACAACAAGGAATTATTCGACCTTCCAAAAGTGCGTGGTCATCTCCTCTACATATGGTACAGAAATCAGACGCGACAACATGGCGTCCTTGCGGCGATTTCAGGAGATGAAATGCACAAACTGTACCGGATAGATACCCTATCCCACACATTCACGATTTTGCAATCGGACTGCAAAACGCCACGGTATTTTCCAAACTGGATTTAGTGAAAGCATATCACCAAATACCGGTGGCGGAAGAAGATATCCATAAAACAGCACTGACCACGGCATTTGGACTTTACGAATTCGTCAGAATGCCATTCGGACTTAGGAACGCCTGTCAAACCTTCCAAAGGTTAATAGACGAGGTTTTTAGGGACCTTCCATTCGTATTCGCATACGTGGACGATGTCCTAATTTCTAGTAGAAACCTCGACGAACATAAACAACACTTGGAACAAGTTTTCCAAAGACTGTCCCATTACGGTTTAAAAATAAACTTGGACAAATGTATTTTCGGTCAGCAAGAAGTAAATTTCCTCGGACATTCAATTGATAAGGATGGAATATCACCATTACCCGAAAAAGTAAGTGCCATTACGAATTTTCCACAACCTACGTCTGTTAGACAAATTCGTCGCTTCATAGGTGTAATTAATTATTACAGACGATTTTTACCCAACTGTTCCACAATCCTTGCACCGTTAACGTCATTATTGAAGAACAAAACGAAAAACCAACAATTAAAACTGGAAGGATCAGCTTTAAAAGCTTTCCATCAAGCTAAAACTGCCTTAGTCAATTTCACAAAATTGAATAATATTAAGGACAGTGAGGAATCGAAACTTACACTTACAACAGACGCATCAGACATAGCTGTAGGAGCAGTTATACACCAACTGACAGGGAATACAATGATCCCTATTTCGTTTTTTTCAGCCAAACTGAGCAAGACACAGACAAAGTACAGTACCTTTTCAAGGGAACTATTAGCAATTTATTTGTCAATTAAACATTTTAGACATCTGTTAGAAGGAAGAAACTTTTGTATTTACACTGACCATAAACCGTTAACGTATGCACTGCATACACATGTAGATAAATATGGCCCAAGAGAAATCAGACATCTTGATAATATAATCAAGATGTCTGATTTCTCTTGGGCCATATTTATCTACATGTGTATGCAGTGCATAATATTCTACAGACATCAGATACGTCAAGGGACAAGAAAACATTGTGGCGGACGCATTATCACGAGCTGCAATAACTTCGATAAATTCCAGTTCGCTGAGTATGGAATTAATTGCACACGAACAAAAGACGGACGAGACACTCACTGACGTACAACAGAAAACGTCTTTGCAACTGAAGGAAATGCCTGTACCTTTTAGTACAACATTTTATTGTGATACAGCAAAAAAACAACCACGTCCATACATACCGCCAAGCATCAGACGACATGTTTTTCAACATTTCCACAATTTATCTCATCCAGGCAAACGAGCCACGGTAAGAATAATAGCAGACCGTTTCGTTTGGCCGAAAATGAATACAGATATTCGAAATTGGACCAAGACGTGTGTATCCTGTCAAAAGAATAAAATACACAGGCATACAAAGTCACCACTTGGCACTTTCAGTACGCCAGATGCTAGGTTTACCAATATCCATGTTGACTTGGTGGGGCCATTACCCCCCTCGAAAGGACACACCCACATTCTCACCATAGTCGACAGGTTCAGCAGATGGCCAACAGCCATACCCGTGAAGGACACATCGGCGGCGACAGTAGCTGGAACAATATTAAAAGACTGGATAGCGATTTTTGGAGTACCGTCAGTACTCACAACGGACAGAGGCTCGCAATTTCAATCGAAACTCTTCGCAGAGTTCAACCAATTGTTGGGAACAACCCACATAAAGACAACGGCTTATCACCCTTGCTCGAACGGCCTCGTCGAACGCTTCCACAGACAGCTAAAAACTTCTTTGGCTACGAGTCATAACAACGCAGACTGGTCAGATAATTTACCATTAATCCTATTAATGATCCGAAACACGATAAAAGAGGATTTACAAAGCACGCCAGCGGAGGTAGTTTTTGGATCAGCAGTCACACTACCTGGACAATATTTTGATGTATACGCAGACATTTCACCCACAAATACATTTGTGACGGAATTAAAGAACAAAATGTCTTCTCTCAAATTTACACCCGCCAGGAGGGCTGACAAACAAACACATATGCCAAATGACCTTCACACATGCAAATATGTATTTATTAGGAATGATACAGTCAAAAAGCCATTTTGTCCAAATTACACAGGACCATACCAAGTTTTGGACAGAAGTGAAAAATATTTCACTGTCCAAAAGAAAAACAGGACAGACAACATCGCGATCGACCGAATTGAACCAGCATACATTGAGGAACACCCTCAGACAATTTCCCCACCAGAACAAATTCCCTTAGAACATGGGAGTCCAGCAGAAAATGACGGGAACATCAAACCTACGACAAAAACAGGTAGGAAAGTCCACTGGCCGAAACATTTCAAGGAATACATTACATATTAAAATAAAAAAAAAAAAATTTTTTTCCTTTTTTTCAATCTGGGGGGAGTATTGTGCCAGTTGACACGGTTAAGATTCGGATAAAATTGTTGTTTGGGATAAATACAATTTAGGCGCGCAGTGTGAATATAATTGTATTGGCGCGTGACAAATAAAAAATAACGCCCACGCAAATTCCGGTGTGGCCTTATATATTAAATCAACTCAAAACGAGCGGACGTAGTAGGGAGCACACCACGTGATATTTCTGTCCAATGGGATTTCTCCAAAGACATTTTTCTAAACTTTTCTCCTTAAGCTCGCTGGAGCCTATCCAAATAGTATTTAAGCACACACAAATATCAAACCCTCTCTCTCAACTGACTCTTCATCCGGAGGTTACACGCGTCTTACTATCACTCTTCCATTTCACCTTTCGCGCGCTTCATACAATTTCACAGGCGAACATTACCTATTGCCTCTTTTAACATTTTATAACATATGAGCATTTCAACAAAACAAAAGACATTCTCCTTTTTACTTACCCTGAAACTAAAGAAAGGACTTCTGAACTCATTACAAAAGGAAATATGTTCTATTTGTTAATGGTTTATTTCAGTGAATAAACTTCCGTTGGTTTTGCATGTAAGTCTTCTTATTATTATTTTTATTTGTGGAGGAAGTTATCACCAAAAAAAGGCATGACGACCACCACATGCATTCTGAAATAATTGTTGTTGTTTTCTTTCCGCGAAAGGTAACTGATACAATACAACGGTTTATTTAATATAAATAAATAACCCAACAAAAAAACTAACTTTAATATTCAATAAATTGACTATTAACAGCCCCGTTACACCCACGTAGCACGCACTTTTTTCGACTTTTGTTAAATTTATTCTTTATTTATTTTTCGTATTACCACCCGGACTTAGGTTTAGTAGTAGGAAGGGTGCGCGTTTTTTTTTTGGGGGGGGGGAATTATGTAATTTTGGCATGGTAAGAAAATTAGGTAAGTATGGAATAAATATCGAAGTAATTCAATCATTAACAAAATATTAGAATGACCGACTTTCTTACGAAGAAACCGAAATGCATTATAATGGATAATCTCGTAATAGGATTTTAATTGGCACTTGTATAGATCAGGTACACGAGAAGAGTTCCAATGGTGTAAGAAGGGGCAGACAACTCTTTTTTTAGTACATAATTTCTTGCCTTGAATATGCGCGAATTATCATATTTAACAAGTACTCAACAAAAAGTGGTGACTTATCCTATTTATCAGAATTTATGCGGCAGAAATTTTCCGCAACCCTACAGAGTCTTTTTGAACAAATTTCTGAATTCTATCCCGTTTAAAAAAACGAAATCAAAAGAAGAAAAAAAAAACCCAGATAAATTTATTATTTTAAACTATAAAAAAAAAAATCAAAAATGTTTTAAACCAAAACCGATGGCTGTTCGTTTTGAAATTAAAAAATATACTGTTGATTTTCACAAATTCTATTTTCTTCAATAAATGTTCTATCAATATACTGTTGATTTTCTCAAATATTGAATTTGCATGACTTCTAATTTAAAAAATGGATATTTTCCATTTTCGGAGAAATTGCGTACTAAAAAAAGAGAGTTATCTGCCCCTTACACCATTGAAACTCTTCTAAAATAAATTTCGACTCGTGTACCCGATCTATACAAGTGCCTTTTAATTTAATATATTTTTTATAGCTTTTATTTTGAAAATATTAATTAATTTTCCGATTTTTGCGGATTATTTTGCAAATATTAATTTCATTTTTGTGGACAATTTCTTCGGCAATATTCTATATTTAGATACGTCATTATTGTGATGTTAAATTTGTAATATATTTCAATATTTAATAAACACTGTTTGATTTTATGATTTGTTTCTTACAAAACAAAATATACACTCCATTAAAACTCCCACTAACCCTAGGCCCAGGTGGCAACAAATTAATATTTATGAAAACAAATTAACTTTTATTTGCAAAATAATCCGCAAAGTCAGACAACAAATTAATATTTGCCAAATAATTTTTTGTAAGTAATAGACAAAAACAGACAAATTAATATTTGTACAGTGGATATATTTTCGCTGTCATAGCTTTGAAAAACAGACAAAAGTAGTCGATAAAATTTGGCAATCATTTTGATAGGTATATATATATATATATACGAAGTTAAAATCTAGTGTTTTTTTTGCGATTTTATTGTTTTCGATCTAGCGGGTTTTGAAAATCTCAGTTGTCAATAATGACGAGCAGTTAAAAATCTAGCGATTTTCTGGCGATTTTGCTTTCTAAATCTAGCGGGTTTTGAAAATCTCAGTTGGCAACACTGATCGGAACTTCTCTATTGCGCATGTCAGCGCGAAAACAGTTTAAATTCAAATTTCCATTTGCAGTCGAAGCAAGTTTCTGATCAATTACATTAGAATTCCGGACTTCTTTAGTCGAATTTTTTTTGGTAAGTAAAAAATGATTGTCGTTATCAATTATTTATTTTATTTAAAGAGTACAGAACAAGGACTTTTTATACCGTTATATTCAAATTGACAAGTATTATTTACTCCTCTCCAGGAGTTAGGCACAAGGCCAGTTTTATCCTACTCCCACAAGTAAGATGTGACCCAAGGTCGGGTCGGAGGAGGGGTTTGAAAAACCAGCGCCCGAGAGGTGAGCACTCTGACCATCAAAAATTGCCTGGGCAGCCCCGTCGGCATTCCCCGGTAGGGGCGCCTCAGACAGTAAGCAATAAACTTACTCCTCCCCAAAGAGGGGAGGCGAAGCCTGGGAGGGTGGACCTCCTAGAACTGCACAGGACAGACCCATAAACCGGCGTAAATCAAGCCCCGAAGGCCAAGACAATACCAATCTATGGGGTGCAGTATCCATCGGAACAGATACTACACTTTGATCTTAAAATGCTGTTCTCGTAACGTGATATTTATCGAGCTTGTTATTGTTTTTATTTTTAAAATTTACCGTTAAAAAAAATATAGGGTATCTTTTAGAATGATCAGTACAGTCGCGGACGGGGTCCAAAAAACGAACGAGAACGGGGTTATAAAAATAAATATGCAACAAGTGAGTTTAACCTACGTCGAGAAGAGATATTTGTCTACTTACCTATGATATTTGTTTGTATTTTTACGTACTATAAATGGCTTTTTATTAGATGTAAAAAAAAAATTTCTTGTTCATTTTTACTCGTACTTTTTCTAGACAAAATGGCGTCTTGTGCTTACTTCCTTACTAGCAAGCGCCATTTTGTTTTTGCAATGTTCGTGTGACAAAACTATTGATTTCTAATAAATAGCAGTTGGAACGGTTTAAAAATACAAACAAATATCACAGGTCAGTTTTAAATCAACTTTTATCGACTACAGTTACTTTTATTTGTTGTATATTTGGTTTTTTGAGCGTTTTCAGCGGACTGATTATTCTATAAAATACCCAAAATATATTTTTATCTGTTTATTAAATTCCATAACTTTTTGTTTCCATTTTATTTTTCTCAAGTCGAAAGAAATACTAGTTTGGGGAATGTTTAACAATAGCTACAACTCGCGAGTCGGGTTGAAAAAAAGTTGTAGAACGTAGTCAAAAAAATGAATATGCAACAAATAAATGCGACGTACGTCGAGACTGGATATTTTCCTAGTTATCTATTCCATTTGTTTGTATGTTTACTTATGGTAAATGGGTTTTTATTAGACATGAAGAGAAAAAAAAATTTTCGGCAACAAAAAGTTTACTTAATAAAGATAGCGTCAACAGTTGTCACGTGGTGATTTTTTTTTACCGGGTCTCATAATCAAAGCGGCGTTTTTTTGGTTTGCATTTTTTAAATTTAATTTTATGAAACGAACATTTTAACGATCATTTTGGTCACCGAATGAGCGCGCTTGTCGTTACTTCATTGGGGGTGGGTGGGGGGGGGGGGCATTTCCATGTATTTCTTGTTGCTGCAAAGACGTGCGGAAATGACCCAAGCGCGACTCATACATCGTGCCATGAGCGAATTGACCATTATGTTGATAGGAGTACGCTTTAGTACTGACATCATCGAGACAATAACATTTGTCAGAAGTGTGGGCATTATAGCCCGGTAGGGTCGTTCTTTGTCAAGTCTAAGCTGCCCATGTGGAAGTTAGGGTTAGAGCTGGAGTTTGGGTTAGGGTTAGGGCTGGAGTTAGGGTTAGGAACGGGGTTACGGTAAGGAATTTTTTACAGAAACGGGGAAAGAAAACATTTGGAGTTAGGGTTACGGTAAGGAATTTTTTACAGAAACAACAGGAAAAAAAAAACATTACGGTGTGATGAATGAAAATGATATGTAAATCAAAGCACAATGACATGTAAATCAAAAGAAAATTATTTTATTTATTTTGCTTAAAATGTAGTTTTGTTTTGTTCTTTTGCTTGGCTGAAAAATGAAATTGCGCTTTGAATATGAGTCCCAGTAAAAAAAAAAAAACACGAGCCTGCGAAAATGTGACGAAGCGGCCGCCATTTTTATTTTCCAGTCTGCATGTGATAAAAATATCGATTTATAAAAAAACAGCACTTTTAACAGATTATAATAATTAATAAATGTCACAGGTAGCTTTGAAATCAACTTTTATCGGCTACGGTAACTTTTATTTGTTGTATATTTGTTTCTTTCGTTGTAGGGCTATTGTTAAAAAATACACCTAGTTTGTTTTCAACGTCTCAAATTCTCCTTTTTAAAAGATACGGTTATTTGTCTTAAAATTTCAGGGCATTTTTAACAAGAGCCAACCAGAAAAAAGGGATTTAAAAAAATTCACAACTCTACAGCTAACCCTAACGACGGAGTCAAAGTTAGCTCCCAATGTAAAAAAGCACCACAAAACAAATAAGCAACAAATAAATGGTACCAAAGGCAAAATAAGTTACTCTTCTACTAACCTGGATAAGTGTATTTGTGTTTTAACTTATTTTAAAGCGGTTTTTTAACATTTAAAAAAAAAAAAACGCTTTAAAATAAGTTCAAACACAAATCTTAAATAATATTTAATTTTTTTTAATTCCTTCTTTGCAGATATTTTTAGGCTGTTTAAATGTATTTGCACAAAAGGATTTGAACTTTTTAAGGGGTAAACTGCGCTAGGAAGGGATAGTAAACAAAAAATACTAACATTTTTTTTTAGTTCGATTTAAAACTAGTGTTGAGACGTCACGTATTCATATGCGACAATTTTTTTTTTTTTTTCATTCTAATGTGACGTCTGGACACTACTTTTAAATCGAACTAAAAAAAAAACGCTTTAAAATAAGTTTAAACATAAACTTATCCAAGTAGGTAGCAGAGTAACTTATTTTGCCTTTGGTAACATTTATGGCTCTCCAGAAGGGTTCGCGATCCCGCTAACTGCCGGGTTATCCTGCAGTAAATTTCAAGTACGGATGATCATAAATGATAAAAGAAACTTTTTTTTTATAACGGAAAATTTAGAATTTTATTTTTTAGTATAAAATAAGTTGTGGGCAAAACAAATTATCAAATATGTTTGTCTATACTTTTATAAAAATATAAATCTTTAATAATTTTTTTTTTTTTTTTTTAATTGATATAAAGTTTTGAAATGTCTAGCGCTGACAACTTCAACAGCTACCTTCAAGAATTTCTCTGGCGGCGCCGAATAAAACAAAATTATTTTGGCAATATTCTTTATTGTATACGTTTTTATTCTTTTTAAATAATGTTGCTGTTTTACAAAAGACATTTGCTTTCAAAATTACTATTAAAATACTAAGCTATTTTATTATATTTTCATAAATCAAAACACATTATGTTGCTGTTTCACAAAATACAAGACATTTCAAAACTTTATCAACAAACAAGACATTTCAATATATTTGATTCATAAAAACGTCACCAAGTCAAAACGTCACCAAATTCTTTAAGTGATATTTATCGTCAAATAATTTGTTACTTGTACCATTGTTCTACTTTTGTAATAATGAAAAGGTTTTCAAAAATATGAAGCTTTTATTAATAATAAAATATACAAAATATATTTTTAAATAGCCGGCATGTAGATCCGAAATGCTTTTCGAAGCAAACGGTTAATACTTAAATCACCGTTATCATATTCGACCCACATTGCAAACAATATTCGGGTATATGTTACGACGCTCAGCAGAGGCGCGAACGGGGTCCAAAAAAAGAACGAGAAAGAGTTTAAAAACATAAATTTGCAACAAGTAGAGTTGACTTATGTCTAGAATAGACATTTTTCTACTTACCTATGTAATTTGTTTGTATTTTTACGTAGTATAAATGGCTTTTTATTAGATGTTAAAAAAAAATTCTTGTTTTTTAAAACATCTAGTTTCTCAAAGAAAAATGCCGGCCAGTCCCTCTATATTATTACGTAGAGCGGCCATTTTAAATTCTTCGAAAACCGTCTGTCGAACTTAAATTTCTAATAAATAGCACTTCAAACGGGTTTAAAATACAAACAAATAGCACATGCAAGTTTGAAACTAACTTTTACAGCTTACAGTTACTTTTATTTGTTGTATATTTGTTTTTTTAGCGTTTTTACTCTGCTGAGTCTCGTAAAAGATGCCCCAATATTCTTATTATAATATTTTATAAGTTAATTAATTTTTAAACTTTAAACTGCGTTCTAATTATTTTATAGTAAATACAATATTGCCAAAAAACGGCCATCACACATAAAATATTATAAGAATATTTTTTAAGTTTGGTGACGAGTGGAAAAAAAAAACCCAGAAGTGGTGCGGCTAGCCGTCGAGACTCCCGTCCGACGCCGGAACGGGGGCCAAAAAATTTGAAGACTACATGTTAATAATCAAAACACACCGAATACGACCTTCGGAGACTTGGTGACGTTTTGACTTGGAGTAGAAAAAATTTGACGTTTTGACTTGGTGACGTTTTGACCCGTTCCCATAAAAACAGATTTATTAAATATTTATGTTTTCATAAAACAACTAATTTTATTATACTAAAAATACAATTCTAAATTTTCCTTAAAAAAATAGAAAAGTTTCTTTTATCATTTATGATCATCCGTATTGGAATTTACTGCAGGATAACCCGGAAATCAGCGGAATCGCGAACCCTTCTGGAGAGCCATTTTATCTACTTGCGTGTTAGCTGAAAATAAGATTGTACAGAAAAAATTACGCAGATTCATTCAGTATTTAATAAATTATAAGAAAAAGAATAAAAAACGACCTTATGTATCTAAACATTTCAGCTTAATAAGTAGATCAGGGAGATAACTCGATTTTCTTTTTCCGGAAAAAGTCAAAATATAAGAAATGGCGACATATAGATAAAATCGAGTTTTATGTTTAATTTAATAAATAGTGGATGAATTTGTGTAATTTTTGGTGTAGTCTTTTTTCAGGTACCACGTAAGTACACAACAAAGTTTATACATTTCTTGAGTTTTTTTTTTTTTTTTTTTTTTTTTTTTTTTTTTTCGAAAAGAGAATTGTGGACGCTGAAAAGAAACGGATACAGCTGAAAATGTGCGCGTCCATAAAAATGTACAGGTGAAATATGGTAGCTAGTTCCAAATAAACAGAAACACTCTTTGATATACTAACGTATATCGAGTAGAATGTTAATTAAAATATAAATCTCCGTTTTACGTGTATTTGCGCCCTTATCAATGACAATTCGGAAAAATACGATGAAACTGATTAGAATTTTGGCATAGTTTAAGTACGAGCAACTCTAAGCAGTTTCTGCGGCGCTGCTACAGTGTCAGGCCCCGATAATAAACTTCGTACGTAACAACTTCCGGTATTCTTTAGTTTAATTTCTCTATATAGTTCAATTTTCTGGTTTTATTTCTTCTGTATTTACTCTATATATATATATATGACTAGCAGGGGTACCCGGCGTTGCCCGGAGCTCTCCCTCCTCCTCTCCGCAAGTAAAATAGGATATTGAGCACTTTTTTCCCGGACAACGCCGAGTATTTAGAAAATCAAGATGGCCTCCAGAGCACTACTAAAATCACTCTTACCGATCCCCCCTCCTTTTCATCTGCACAATAGTCCGAAGAGAAACACTACAGTAGCTCTATCTAGAACATTTAGCACTTTTCTCCCGGACAACGCCGAAGCCTCTGGGTCCTAAATTGACAAAGCCTCTGGGTCCTATACTGTAGAAGCACCCCCGGTGCTGGGTCCTATACTGTAGAAGCACCCCCGGTGCTGGGTCCTATACTGTAGAAGCACCCCGGTGGCTATACTGCAGAAGCACCCCCCGTCCCTGTACTGCAGAAGCCTCTGGATCCTATACTGTAGAAGCACCCCCGGTGCCTATACTGCATAAGCACCCATGGCCCCTATTCTGTAGAAGAATTCGGGTCCTATATTGTAGAAGCACCCCCGGTGCTGGGTCCTATACTGTAGACGCACCCCTGGTCCCTATACTGCATAAGCACCCATGGTCCCTATACTGCATAAACACCCATGGCCCCTATTCTGCAGAAGCATCCGGGTCTTATATTGTAGAAGCCCCCCCCCCCCCTGGTTCCAATACTGCAGAAGCCCTTGGGTCATATACTGTAGAAGCGCCCCCCCCCCTCTGGTGCCTATACTGCAGAAGAACCCCCCGCCCAGGTCCATATACTTCAGAAGCCTCCGGGTCCTATATTGTATAAGCACCTCCGCAGGATGAAGATGTTGATAATTCCACCCCACCACCCGCCCCCCCCCCCAAAGCAAGGACGGTCGGGAAAGAGTTATGTAGACAAAAATATGTAGTCAGTAGATGTGCGTGTACTCAAAACATGGGTTGCGTCTAGGTCATTTATCTTGACTAGCCCTAGTCGTGACGTAAGGGCAAGACAGGAACATGTCATCATGACGTTTAAACACTGACTGGGGGTGGGGAAACAGAATAAAAGTTTAGAAGTATTTCCCACACAAGTGTTCTAATTGAATCTTGTATTAATCACTCTGCGAGTGAGGATAAACTATCGCACAATAAAATAGATTGTGATCGTATAACTGCTACATATTCTCCACAATCAATTTGAATGATTGCTTGGCCTTTTGGCTAAGAGCAAAGTGTAGTATCTGTTGTACTCAGGCTAGGATTTCTCCTTCACTGACTGAGGCAATTTTTATTTTTGGCCCAATCTAGAGTGCCTCTTTTGGGAGCTGGATTTACTCCATCTTAAAAACCGACCTTGTGTCTAACTCTGCCTTCGTGGAGAGGCAAGTAAACGGGGACAATCAGTCCAACTGAATTAGGGCCATTTTTGAGTTGGTGATCTTGCTTCTTTCGGGCTGAGGTAAATTTCTGTGCAGTTCTAGGAGGTCCACCCTCCTAGGCTTTACCTTCTCTGTTTGAGAAGGGGATATTTTATTGCTAATCGCCTGAGGCGACTTACTGGGGAATACTGAGTGGGCTGCTCAAAGTTTATTTATTTTTTTGGCTTTTCAATCCTTACCTTCCCATGTTGTGACACATTCATACGGTGGGAGTTAAATACCAACCCCATCCCTTAACGAGAGAATTATAAACTGTATTTATCGCGCTTCCTTAACTAACCTTTCTCAATTTGTTTACAGGTAACTTTTCTGCCTTTTTCTTTCGGTTAAAACGACTTTCATGAAACGATTAAAATCAGTTTAAGATTAAATTTTAATTTTGTTTGAAAGATATTAGCGTAAGTATCAGTTTAAAAAAAAATATTTAAAATCTGATTTTTAATTCATTTCCAGCTTATAAAAGCTTTTATATTTTTTATTGAAAAATGCTATGCTAGTTCAAATTTAGTTTAGCTAATTACATGTAAACACCCTGAAAAACTTAGCGATTTAAAAAATAAATAAATAAATAAAAAGTGGGGATCAGTTTCGCATATAAATTTAATGTAAAATGATCACTGGTTTCCGGGCCAGCAGTTTCTAACCGGGATAGCGTTTTAAAGGACAAGTTTCTAAGAAATATCTCAAGGACAATTTCCACGAACTGGCCCAATTTCTAAGTGGTGAAGTGAAAAGTTTGATACAGGAATAGAAAAACTTGGCGTTAAAAAAAATTGACATGCCCTCCCTTAATCTTACCTTTATCAAGTCTGGGTGGCAATACACCCACAATTAAGAAAATAGGCAAGATTTAGCTAAAAACAAAAGTTGGTTACATGTCCTTAATAATGCCTTATTCTGTCGCACTGTATGTACACATTTATTTTAACACTCTTAACATTTTTAACTGAATTTTCTTCAATGCAAACTATATATCAAATGAAAATGTAACTATTATAAATAACGGGTATCTTTTACAATACTCAGCAGAGTCGCGAACGGGGTCCAAAAAAACAACGAGAACGGGGTAAAAAAATAAATATGCAACAAGTTAAGGTGAGCTACGTCGAGAATAGATATTTTACTACTTACCTATGACATTTGTTTGTATTTTTACGTAGTATAAATGGGCTTTTATTAGATGTAAAAAAAAAAAAAAAAAAAAAAAAATATTTACATGGATTTTCAATAAAACAAAATGGCGGTATCGGCCTTATGTCCTTACGAACCCCCCCCCCCCCCATCGCCATTTTTTTTCTCTCAAGTGTTCGTGTGACAAAACTATTGATTTCTAATAAATAGCGGTTGGAACGGTTTAAAAATACAAACAAATGTCACATAAAAGTTAGAAAATAACTTTTATCGCCTAAAGTTACTTTTCTTTGTTGTATATTTGTTTTTGAGCGTTTTTACTCTGCTGAGTATTGTAAAAGATACCCTAAATAACTCTTAATCAAATGTAATTTTTGTAATTGAGTGGGGAAGTTTTGATTACAACTGTTCTAACTTTCATAATCCTTAAATTATCGACCCTGGCTTCTTCATTATTTCAGCTGATTAATCCCTTGATCTGCAAGGACTCTCAAACTATGAACAGACATTCCTTGTGTTTCCTATCTATGTAAACGTCCACTTTTAAATATATATAAAATATCTCTTTTGTGAACTTGTGCTTTTGTACTCTTTATTTTGTTTGTTCATCATATAACATTTCTCTCGAACGCTTGTTTCCCCGAAAACTGCTTTCCTACAAATGTTTCCGTAAAACGGGCTCTCTCAAAAGTGATCACTAAAATTGCTTGATTTGGACATTTTTCGGCTGGTTTCATAGATTAAAAAAAAATTTTTTTTTTATTACAACTCGTTTGTCAGATATTAAAATAAAATAATTAAATAGGAGCTGGTCCTATTTACGTGCCTTTCCCAAAACGGGCACTCTAAAGTAGGATAAAAATTTAAATTGTCTCAGTTTAGGAGTTCTCCTTCACTTCAAGATGAAGTTTAGTAAAGTGACCGTGTTCGGTTAACTGAGTGTAACTTTGAATATGTGAATGTGTTAACAAAAATATGAGGAAAATTAGTATGGTTAACAATGAATTATTTATTTTTTACAATTGGAAGAAGAGGATTTACTAATTGACATTTATAATGCGAGCTAAAACGATAACTAATCAGAATATTTCTTTTATTGGAAGTCAAGGGGACATAACTCTCGCGATTTCGCAAGCAACTCTGACAAGTTATCTCCCTTTTAATATGTCCATTCTGAATGTCTCATTTTCCTAGCTAGAAATATCTCTAGCAAATATATAGTATCTAGGGATGCGAGTTTTATCATTAGTGGCATTCCGCTTTTGATCAATGTAAAAAAAAAAAAAGACAAAATTACGCTTACATCGCTACCGTCTCCCACAAATATGAGTTATGTTTTTTTTTTATTTTTTATTTTTTTTTACAAAATAGCTAGAGCCTTACGACTTAGTTATTTGGCTGGATTTTATTTCTATCTCTTTTTATTTACCAATGGTTAATCACATTATTGAATAACAGAACAGATATTACACTTTGCTCCTAGCTAATGTTTTTTTCTTCTGTCGTTTGTGTGTACAATGAAACTAACTATAACTTCTAACTGTCCCTAAAAAATCTACTGTAAAGGTAACGTTTCTGAGGAAAATTTATTTAAAAAAATGTGAGATGTGTATCACTCAGAAATGTATAAAAATATTGTGTGATTGTGACAATAAAGAGGAACATTCACCATCAGGAAAGAGAAGGAGGTGCTTTGCATGTCGTATGCAAATTTAAAAGGGTGCAGGTGTTTATGTGATTTACATATGTGGAGATCAGAGGAGATAAATGAAGAGGACAGCTGGGAAAGATGTGAAGCGATTTTAGGATTGGAGAAAGAAAGGCAGAAAGTGGGTTGCACGATTTTTTTTGTTGGAAATCAAGACAGTAAAAACGTTTGAGAAAAAGACAGAAAGTGAGTTGCACGATTTTTTTAATTGGAAATCAAGACAGTTAAAACGTTTTGGAGAAAAAGGCAGAAAGTGTGTTGCACGATTTTTTTCATTGGAAATCAAAAGACGGTAAAAACGTGAGTTGCACGAAATTCGGTTCAGTTGAATTAGTCAAAACTTTTTTTTTTTAATTTGATTTTCTGGCACAGTTATTTAACAGTGATGGTTAAGTTTGGGCTATGGTTCATCTGCTAACGGTTTACAGGAAGGTTTGCAATTCCATTATAAGCAAACCATATGTCGCTGTGGATAGTATTGCCAGAGATAATAAATTTTTTTTTTATGAAACAAAAACACATGCCCTTCATTAACCTCAACACTAACTCCAAGTCTGGATGGCAAAAAAGAAAAAGACTGAAACAGTGCACACACAGTGGACAGAACAAGGCCATTCAAAGTTTTAATTTGAATTAAAATTTTAAAAGCAATTCAAATATTGTAGCATATCGAATAAGACCTGATAATTGTTCATTCTTCAATATTGCTTATTGTCAGTTTCATGAATATAACTAGCAGTTAAGTATGATTTCTGTAAAAATCATTTTTTTTTAATTTTTTAACTTCATGCTAGACAACTATTACATTATAGGATTATAAGAGTTATGCCTCCAACACAAAATGCACACCTTACACATGAAAGCAGTTCCTATGTTTAACAGTAAAATGGTGGTTGTGTATGGAATTAGCCCTCCATATAATTTAAAAGTTACCACTCCAATGCATTTCGGTCCTGGGTATGACCTTAAAAGACATCCAGTTGTGAGGCCTCCATTTGGGAGCTGTGGGGAATGTGGAATTGCCCCTCAGTTGCCATTGCTCCCAGGTCCACTCTCGCCCGGAGTGGTAGTACCTGTAAGGCCCCCATCTATGGGTCAAATAGAACCTACGAAATCGGGCTGTCTGAAATTATTGACTTCCTGACTCAAAATTCACCAAACATTGATGTTTTATTTTTATTTCTTGTTCTGCGAAATCCAAAACAATTTCCCTCCCTCCCCTCTTCTTTATTCTCCCCTCTTTCTCCCCCCCCCCTTCACTCAACCAAACACCATGAATAAATATTTAAACATAAAGAACTTGAAGCATAAAAACCTTCACCAAAATGACAACAATTCAAAATACCAAAGCTCTTAACTAATGACTATAAATGACCCACTGACTTAAGACTTAAAGGAAGGATATTTCCTTCTACATTCATGACATGAAATGACCCGAAAAGGGTTGATGTGCCATTAAACAATATCTTACCATACCAATTCATTTCAAAAAATGGTAATGAGCATACGTGAAATAAAGCTAACGCATAATTCGGTCAACCGAATAGTTAGGTGCCAAACGTTCAATGACAAATGTTATAAAAGTAAGAATTTAAACATTTCTTTTTTGTTTTTCTCCAGATAAACCAACATGAGCCAACCCTCAAAGAGTGTCCCATCTGCAGTCCTTCACCCAAACAGGTATGCTTTTATTTTGGTCATGGCCAGAATTTTCTGCCTCCCCAACAACAAAGTTAAAAATTTGTAAAATCAAACGAATTCACCATAATTAACAAGAAAAAAAAATTATATAAAAATTTCTTTTACAAAATTTAAAAATATTGAATTTTGTAAATACATTCATTTTTCGTTAAATGTAATGAATCGGATTAAAAGCAAAATTGAACGAATTTTCAGTTTTACCTGAAATAAATAATTCGTTTTATTTTTTATTTAAAAAAAAAAAAATCTGAAATGTATATACCAAAAATTATCTTTACCACCCCCCCTCCCTCTCAGCTATGTAAAGTTATTTAATTAATCGTGGTTGAAAGAATAATTGAGCATCAAATAAGTCGGATAAACAGATAAAATGCAGTTTGATTTTTATTTCTGAGCGAGGTATCACTGATACCTTTTTATCCTGAGAAATATTTTGGTAAGAAAAATCTGTATTTTCATTTTATGAATTTGGAAAAAACGTTTGACAGCGCCAAGAGATGTTGTCTGGTGGGCTTTACGTAGATTAGGGGCAAGTGAGTCGTTAGTGAAATTTTTTCAAGAAATGTACAGAAATGCTCAGTCGTGTTAGAATAAACAGTGCATTTAGTAACCGCTTTAATGTTAAAAATTGGAGTACATCAGGGCTCTGTAATGAGAGCGTTGCTCTTCATTTGTGCCTTCCAGGGAGTTTCATACAGATTGTCTAGAAGAGATGCTGATGTTTTTGTACTTGCCTGTGAAACAATTGAAAGTCTACTTGTTCAGTTAAAGACATGGAGGAATGATATGGAAAGTAAAAGTCTGGAAGTGAATATTACCAAATATTACCAAAGTAATAATCAGTGGTTGTAGTGTTGGAAAACCCTTAGAAAGAGGAAAGTTCCTCTTCTCAGTTTGTAGAAAGGGAGTCGAGTGCAACTCAATTGGTACACATGAAGTGTAGTGGAATTACAGGTCAGTTGAGAGATAATAACCAGTTTGTGTGCAAGAAGTATAAGACAATAGAGATGGATGAGAACTCAGACGTGGAGAAAATGTATTTGGATGGTGAAGCTATTGAGGTTTTCGGAGTTTCGTTACTCAGGTGATACCATTTGAGCACAGAGAGTCTGTGTTAATGTGATTGCAAGAGTTAAAAGTGAATGGAGTAAGTTCAGGGAATTTATGCCATAACTAACCAGCAGAGCATTACCAGTGTTAACTCAGGAAAAAGTCTATCTGGCATGTATAAGAAGTGAAACCTGGCCGGTGTGGATTGAGGACATGAGTTGCATGGAGATAAATGATATGAGAATGATGCGATGGATGTGTAATGTGAATCTAAAGACATTCATGCTCCTGCAATAGTTTACCCAAGAGGATGAACACTCCACATGACCTTATCAGCGTAACCGATTCGTCTTTATGATAACCTCTATGCTGGACAAATCCACCACCCTAATGTATTTGGTTTGGTCAGATTTCACATTGCAGATTCATCTAATCATGGATATATCATTGCGCTGCAGTAAGGTGAAAGGACTGGGTGAGGACACGACCTTCGGGTAAGGCCTGTTTGATCGAAAATGACATCATTGGTGCAGGCGAGACATGCCGAAGAGTCAGGCTGTCGATAATGAATGATAGCTTTAAAAAAAAAGTTTAGAAAACATTAAAAATTGTTTTTTGTTTCAAAAATAAAAGAGAAAGGAAAACGATCCGATTTATACTGAAACTGAACTTTATACAATACTAGCAGGGCTACCCGTCTTTGCCCGGGGCCATAAAAACAAAATATAAGAAATTAAGTAGTGTGCAAATCTTTATAACAAAAATGCCTTCTCTTGAACGTATCATACCATTAATCTTAAATCTGAGTAACAAGCGACTTCCTAAAAAAATTCTCTTAACCCTAACACTAAGTCCGAATGGCAACCTCTATCCAAAACAAAACCCCTTCCTTAACCTTATCACTAACCCTAAGTCCGAGTGACAAGCCCCCAATCCTACAAAAAGGCCATTAAAACCACACATAATCGTCTTTAAAAAAAATGTTTAATGGGGGGGGGGGGGGCAGACACCCATAAGGAAAAATGCACAGGATTTATTTCCCATAGAAAAAAATTAACTACCCTAAAGCGCTGGAATAGCCCAGAAATGGTGAATTATTCAACATTAAATTTATGTGAAACTAATCCCCCACTCTAAATTCTAAAATAAATGCTGTTTTACTTTCTAAGTTTTCAAGGTGTTCATACTTAATTGCTCCTAGCCCTACCACTAACCCAAAGTCCAAGTGGTAAGCCCCCCTCCTCCTACAAAGACTCTTTAAAACTACACATAATCGAAAAGAAAAACGCACAGGATTTATCTCCCATAGAAAAAATTATTAAGTGCCCTGAAATTGGATTATTTTGCATTAAATTTATCCCCACTCTAAATTCTAAAATAATTGTTTTAATTTCTTTCTGCCAAGTTTTTCAGGGTATTCACATGTAATTGTCTAGAAAAAAAAATAGAATCTCATATTTTGAGGAGGCAAGGTGATTTAGCGGAAGGTGTTAATCTACAATAATGTCAAAGAAATCTTGCAATATATTAAATTTTAAACAGTCCTAGTATTAGATTTCAGTTTCTTGTATATAAAATGTATTACAATTCAACTTTGAGTTCTAACTTTTTTAATTTTTTTTTTTTAATGGATACATGCTATTTTTTAAGGTATTGCAGCATATTTATGTGCATTTACTGCAGATTACTGTGAAACCATTAGTTTCTGGAGATTTTCAGTGGCATATTCTGATTCCTTGTACAAAAATACACTTATATGGAAAATTTCATTGCTTAATCTTGTGTTTTAACAAAAATATAACATTTTTACTGAAAAATTAGTGTAAAAAATGTGACGAAACGCATATGGTCTTAAAGAGGGGAAAATATCCAATTGTGCGAGGCACAAAAATAGTCACAACTTCCTTATTTTTAGTCAGATTTAAAAGATTGAAAAAGATTCTTTCTTAGATCATAAAACTCTTTCTATATATGCCATTATTGAGATATTTTAAGCAATTAAAATTTTTCATGTGATCTGGTTCTCGCATATGAATCTTATTGAGCTTAGGCGTGCTGCTTGTTCGTGCAGTAAAAAGGTGATGGTTACATAATCTTCAAGCCAAATCACAACTCGCTGCCGGCCACACAGACCTACAGAAAATAGTTCACTCATGTAACTGCCACATCTTTATAATTCTTTTTTTCTCAAAGAAAATATTCTTTGAAATTACTTTAATTTTTAGTTATTTTCGAATACTAGGTATTACAAACCAGCCTAGAGTTTACTGTGTGAAAATGGGTACACAGTGAAATTCTCTTCAATTTCCACTTGCGATACCTTGTTTTTTTTGGGGGGGGGTGGGGATTTTGATATAATTTGGATATAAATAAAATTAAATTTTTTCACTTTTATAATTTACAATTATTTCTCTTAAATTTTTTTTTTAATGTTGCTGATTTTCAACTTAATGTATACTATTGTCTCTATGCATATAAAAACAGTCCCATCTTAAAGAAAAAAGGGCACTCAAAATGGTGGGTTTAAATGTAGGGTTTCAAGTTGTCTTTCACAAAACATCCAAGTTAAAAACATTAGTTTATTTATCAACCTATTTTCAAATTGTTTTTACATGGTTCAAATCTGAGTTTTGGGGATTTTCTATTGATTTACTATTAAAAGAAAAATCTAGCTTAATCTCTACTGTATTATGAATCCTAGTACGAAGATTCAATATGTTAGCTATTGAAATGAATCTTATATGAACAGTAAAAGTTGCATTTCAGTGTCATTTTTGTACTTAAAAAAAAAAAAAACTTTTTCAATAAGTAACGGGATTTTGTTAATGTTTAAGCTGACTTGATCTAATAATTATTGCTTCCATTATGATGAATTTTTATTTATAAGATTGTATTTATAAGGATTTTTTCATGCGTTCAAAACCTGTATTTTTAGTTATACACTGAAAATTGGCTTCTGAACCAATAGCACATAAGACAGCAGACTTTGAATGGTCATAATTTGAATGCTCATTGTGCTACTAAAATAAAGTTGGTATTATTGTTTTACGAAGATCTGTGTCCACATTATGTTTTTAGGTATAATGAAAATAAACTTTTTGATTGGGATGCTTACTAATACTGAAATTGAGATGGTGATACTAGTTTTAATTCTGATAGTATTTTCAAATTTTATTTCATTTTTTTCCTACGGCAACAATTCTGTTTGCCATCTGCTTCAGTGGGGCAAATTGATTGTCAGTAATTATTAATGCAAGATGTCAGTTTCTATCACAACATCATTTGGAGTTTGATTTCACTTAATAAAGCAAAAAAAAAAAACCCTGACAAGTAACTGCATGCGCCCAGCTCTTCTGTAATGTTTGTTGCACAAACAGTTATACAAGTAAATTGGCTTTTTTTTTTTTTTTTTTTTTTTTTTTTTTTTTTTTAATTTGATCAAATTCTGTTTTGCTTATTAAACATTTCTTTCTAGGCTGCTCTCTATTCGACATTAAGTTATAATTTCCTTTAAAGACGTTTTCATTTTTTTTTTATTTATATGTTTATATTTTTTTCTCTCTCCTCAGGAACCATGATCTAAAGGTACCTTTTTGTCCGGATTCAGTAAAATCCTCTAGGAACGAAGTTACTTGGCGCCATTCGCAACCCCTCAGTAGCACAACTTCCTCATGCTCATCTCCACTGACGCCGGAAGCTAATGATGAGAATCTCAATCCGAATAAAGCACCTCAACCGGTTTCTGTGGTGTCTGCATTGCAAATGGAGACTCCAGGGAAAGGCTTGAATGAAATCTGCAACCTATTTGCATCTTTGAAATTGTATACGCCCAATGCTGGTGACAATTCAAAGAATGAGCGAGCCAAACCCAGCAAGACGAAACTTTCATTTTCCGAAACTTTTGACGAAACCAATCGAGTATGTGAACAGTTGACGCCGGCCAATGATGAATCTTATTTCCAAACGTCTGGAATGACATTAATTATCCCTGATGATGATGATGATGATGATGAATACGTCATAGATGCTGAGGAATATCTTCAAATTGAAGAAAACCAATTGGGCTCCAAGAATATTTCAGGTGAAGGTTTGCCTGATAGACGGCAAACTATTGTATTAAAAAATACTGAATCCTGTTTAGTTGAAATGTGGAAAACTGGTGAGGTAGAGAAATTTAACTTTAATGAAACTAAATCCGTGAATATGTCTACAACCAAATTAAAAGAGAAAAGTGAATACCCATCTCAATTTGTTGATGGTCATGTAACAAATGCCCTAATACCCAAATCTGAAATAAAAGATACAGAGACATTACTTCAGCAAGCTGACAAAGAAAGTGATATGACAAAGATTTTTAAAGATCCTCTAGATTCAATGCAATCAGATGAGACAATATGAATTCATTAAAAAGCTTGGCAATCCTTCAAAAGTGGCAAACCCTCCTGAATGCAATAAGGGTGAATTCATGAAAAATAAGTTAGGGAAGTACAATTCTGAATCAATAACAGATCTTTCATATCCATTTGCAACAGTCCAGCAACTTTCCAACTCTCCTGTTTGCAAGAAGAATGAATCTGATGAAAATGTGACATCTGCTGATGAGAAACCATTTGAACCAATTGAGAACATTGTTAATCCTTTCGAGACCGACAAGCAACTTTCCAACTCTCCTGTTTGCAAGAAGAATATGCTTAGTATTAGGGCTTTAGTTAGTATTAGGGTTAACGTTATAGTTATGGTTAGCATTAGGGTTAGCATTAGGGTTATGGTTAGTTAGCTTGGGAACTAATCTGGATAAGTACTTAAGTTTGATTAATTAATTGAAAAAAATGTTTTTTTTCTTATTCTTAATTTCCTTAGGAATATGTCAAATTTGGCATGAAAGAAGAACAAAAAAATATATACATAAAAGTTAACAACTTCATTTCATTCAAAACTGTTATGTATAATCTTGTTCTTGTTTTTCCTTCATGTAGAAGGACATGAACGAATGAGGAAATAGGTTTTTTGTTTAGACGGCCTCTTTATTCTTCAACAACACCCAACCCCACACTTTTGATGGCCTTGTGCCTAATTTGTTTTAAATGTAATTTTTTATACTTTCTGCAAATAAATAATTCAAAGTGTAGTATCTGTTTTGATGCTACACTTAGTCTATTCTGACCTCAGTCACTTCGTGACTGAGGAAATTTTAATTTTGTTCCAATTTAGAGTGCCCCTTTGTGAGAAGCTGGATTTTTCCCACATTAAAAACCGACCTTGTGTTTGACTTTGCCTTTATGGGAAGTCAAGTGAATAGGAACTATTCTAACCCTCTCCTTAAACCACGCTGAGTATGACATGAAACTATTTCCAAAGGGGAGGCTCCCATTTTGGGAGCAATGAGGAGTGTGGCGTCACACCTTAATTCCCTCTGCTCCCCTGTCCACTCTGACCCGGCGTGATAGTACTTGTCAGGTTCCCATCGGTTAGCTATTAAATATCGTTGTAAAGTAAGAGTTGGTGAAGATGAGTGTTGCTTGTTGGCGATTGGAGATAGTCATTTTGTAGTAGCATCGGTATCCATGTGACTGGCCTTGCTTCAGATGAAGAAAATCTGATCAGGTTCCATATAAAAATACCAACATCTTCTATAAAATTCTCTACAATTAAATCAACTTTGTTTAATAGAATACGAACATAAGAATTTGCTAAAATGTAATCTAAAACCTCGGTCAGGGCACCAATAAAATATACCACAATCCTTTGTTGCAACCAATAATGAAGGGGTAGGTGTGTAATAAACACACATATATATTTTTTAAGACATTTGTATCAATTGGAAAATGGTTTTAATGGAAGCTGATATAAAAAAAAAAAATTAAAAAAAATTTTTTTTTTTTAAAGATGTTGCAATTTCTTATTGAAAGAAAATGTTACCCCGATGCATTTCTGATAATATTAAGCTTCTACTCATGTCCATGCTAATACCTGTTGTGTTGGTTGATGTGACACCAAAGACTTTGGTCGTATTCTCAGGACGAAGTTTCATCTTCTCTGGTGTCGTAGCATCTTCGTTGACCGAGCTGAACCTCCTCCTCCTCCACGTTGTGTTGATTGCTCAAAAGTCCAAGACCGAGCTTGATCGGATAACTGGAATTTGATGGATGAGATATACATTACAAAACAAGCGATGTATAAACAACTCAAATAAATATTCTTAATGTAAAAAATAAGAATATATTTCCATGAAACTGGGAAGATGACCCCTGAAGTCTTTTTCTAATTGATAGTTAATACCTCTTGTGTTTCTGGGTATAAGTTCTTGACAGTCGGTGGTTAAGGTTTCGGATGGATGGGGGCTAACAGCGTCTACTTCTCTTGGTCAAGTAAGGCAATTCTTGTTCGGCAGAGAAAAGGCTTGAAACCTCTCCAAATATCTCTCAAATCTCTCCCCAATCTCAGATCTATCTCAAAACTCTGAATAAAATCGAAATAATCGCGCATTACATTGGAACAGATACTACACTTTGATCTTAGCCAGGATGCAACTTTATGGTCTAACATGGCCTACATTTTTTAGCACTGGGCCTATCCAGGTGTATAACTTCGTTTCACCTCGTAACAATGACAACCGATGACAGCAGCTGACCACTAGCCTATCCCCTCTCCACCATCACGTTGTGTCGTTCTAACCTGAACAAGAAACATAATTATTATTTCAATTTGTGAAAACAATATTCTCTCAGTATATTTAAGAAATTAAGACTATGATTTTTTTTCTTCTCGTACCCTACGTGTATCTCTATAAAAATATGAACTCTACAAAATGTCTTAGTCAAATAAATTGTTTTGTTTTAATATAAATGTTTTACTCTTAATTATTGATTTTACAAAATACCATTCTTGTGTGTTAGCTTGATTATTCCTTCGCTTTCTTTCTAATTTCAGATATTATAATAATGGTTTCTTTCTTCCCTTTGTTTGTTTTATTCTGTTAATTATATCCACAGATGGTCGGACCATTCGAACAGTGGGAATGATATGCTGCTATAAAAGCATCCATCCTATAACTATTTGTCCGGCCATCCATCGCCACATTGGTTTATCCTTTGTTCGAACCCCCGGCCATACACTCACACAGGAATCAAGAGACCAACAAGACTGAAGGTTTTTATAAATATGCATGTAGGTATATTTTGAAAATATACGAAAAGTAAATGCAAATATAGAAAATATATAGGTGCATATATATATATATATACATACATCACAAATACTTTCATGATATATCATGAAAGTATAAAAAAAATATGTTAAAAATAGATCAAATATATACACACACGTACATATATGCACTTACATATATATAATAAAAATAATATATATATATATATATATATATATACATAAAATATTGAAAACAGAACTTTTACAGTGTAAAAAGTGTAGAACATATATATATATATATTCGCTGTTCAACATTGGTCGAGTGTTTATAGACGTTGGGGATTTGAGTTGCAAAATACTCGTAATCCGGGGTTTCGAATCGCATGACTGGTAGTGAATAGTCATATCTCTATGCTGATGAGTCCCGATTATTAAGGACGAAACGTAATGAACATTACCAAATATTATATATATATATATATATATATATATATATTAAATTCCCGAAACAGTTTTTCATGGTAAACAACTGGTGATCCCTTAAATAATGTTAGAAGCAAACTAATATAATAACTGTAAAAAATAAATTGACTTACATGAGTGATTTTCCACTGAACGACTTGGGACTAAAAGTTTTTTGTTTTTTATGGTTGAGAAACTTCCGAGACTATATATAGTAGCTGGGCTAGCCGGTGCTGCCCGGGGGCATGGATAACAAAACCAAAGAATGAAAAATGTATGCATAAAATATAAAATAAAACATTAATACAATTGCATGAGTGGAAAGGAAACAAGGGCTCAGCAACAAAACCTACTTGCCTTAAGTCTTGTTACTCTGTGAACATATCTCGTAATTTAAAAAAGTAAACACTTAATTTCTTGTTCTTGGTCAATACATCCCCAGTCTCAATATATTAAAATATAATGATAATTCAATTCATTGTCCATGGTTAATACATCCCCAGTCTCAATATATTAAAATATAATGATAATTCAATTCATTGTCCTTGGTTAATACATCCCCAGTCTCAATATATTAAAATATAATGATAATTCAATTCATTGTCCATGGTTAATACATCCCCAGTCTCAATATATTAAAATATAATGATAATTCAATTCATTGTCCATGGTCAATACATCCCCAGTCTCAATATATTAAAATATAATGATAATTCAATTCATTGTCCATGGTTAATACATCGCCAGTCTCAATATATTAAAATATAATAATTCAATTCATTTTCCATGGTTAATCCATCCTTGTACTTTGAAAACAAATGAACTTTTAATTGATTGCCCATTTTATTTTGTTTTTAAATACATGATGAAAAATAAAAATATCTAACATTACCTCCTCCTTTATCAGAAACGAGATGACTTCATTGCTTGAGGCTTTCTCATCTGTGGGACAGTTCTGACGGATTTATACTGGTACTTTTGTTTCCATCAAGAGTGGCCCTTTTTTGGAGAGCTGGATTTTTCCCACATTAAAAACTGATTTTGAATCTAACTTTGCCTTTGTTTATAGTAGTAGGGGCAGTAAATAGGCATACTATCCAGCATCACCCACTTTTCTGTGGGAAGATGAATTTGTTGCTTGTTGTCTGAGAATTCCTCATAAACGAGGGAATGTCATCAAGACGTATTTCTTTCCCCAGAGGGCTCATTTGGAAAACTGCATTTACCCACATAAAAAACCGGCCGGATGCAAGTAAATAGGGACACTTTTCTCTCTCTCTTTTTCTCTATCTCTATCTCTTTAAAGGAAAGTTCTGTTCTCGCGTGTGAGACTTTAGTAACAATCTCGAAAAAGAGCACTGAAACAGAAATATGGCGACAGCTTTTGTGAGAACGAACACAACAATGGTATATAATTTTAGACCAATTTTACTTGGCAAGCAACAATTGTGTGTGTGTGTGTGTGTGCACGTGCACACACACACACACACACAACAGAACATGATGCTTGTACTGAAATGAGGTAGGATTATGTTTGCGAGAACTTATCTGGTTAAGGATGCTCGAGTAACTGCTTGCATGTTGAGGTCTCTCAATTCTGGTTCTTTTCGTGTGGAAGTAAAGGCTTTTCTGCACGAACCACCTCCGTGGACTTCTGCCGCAATGTAGTCAAGCTGATAACAACCAAGTTTGGGAATGAGTAATGGTTGTCCGAACTGCCATCAGAGGGTTTTCTCAAGATGTAGTAAGCCCTGGTCCAAGATGGTGAGTAATGGGGAAGGTGTGAACAAGGAATGGTTTGGCTTTCAGCCGTCGACGGCGTCTGTCACTGAGGAGTCAGCCATAGTCCTGCTGGGGTTAAAAGGAAAAGAGAGAAAAAATGTCCGGAACTCGGTGTGCAAGATTTTTCATAAGCTGGCTCATGTGATACCTAAAGAAACATGGATTGGGTTACCTGTTGGCCTCTGGAACTCTATCCCTGCTCCCTGTTTCCGCGACTGTACCGACATGTAGAGGTTTAAAACTAATGTAAACAGACATCTCGCTGCACAGCTCCCAACTTAGAATGACACCCTAAACCTACTCCATAATTCTCAGCAGCCCCTTACGCCTACAGTGGCGGCCTGCCTTGTTTGGGGTTAAATATCATTAAAAAAAAAGTAAAAAGCCACTCAATATGCTGGATATCGGCTCCACTGTCAGGATCCACAAAATTGCGCCTGTGATTTACTGTCTGATGTTTATATTTCGACAATCGTTGAAGACGTTGATCTTGAATTGTACAATATGCACACCATTCATCAGAAAATATTGTCGTTTGTTTCCCAGGATGGATGTATTTATTGATGAGCGAAATTAGAATACTTGCCGAGCGATTTGTAACGGCTAGCATGAATACTTCCTTGGTTTCAATGCTAATTCCTCCAAAAACTGTTGTAAAAATGAAAATAAAATAGTCGTAGCGCAATAACAGGAAAGTACATGAAGTTCTTTTAAGGAAAATAATATTAAAGTGAAATATTTGTTAGCGCAAATATCCGTTCGTCAAACTACAGCATACCAAGTTACTGTGCGTAAAGAGAAACAAAAAAAAATGCTATAATTTGAACAAATTTCGACAGATTATAATAAAAACGAGTTACTTCCCTTACTAACCGTTTTGATTATTTTCTGTGGATATGATTAAAAAAAATTGACAGGGGACATAACTCAGATTGTAATAAAAACGAGTTACTTCCCTTACTAACCGTTTTGATTATTTTCTGTGGATATGATTAAAAAAAATTGACAGGGGACATAACTCAGATTGTAATAAAAACGAGTTACTTCCCTTACGAACTGTTTTGATTCTTACGAACTGTTTTCATTCTTTTCTGTGGATATTTTGACAAATAAAAAAAACATGCACATAATTTTAACAAATGTCTCACTACAGTCGACTCTCAAAAAATCATATCCCAACACTAGAACCTTAAATAGGGTCATTCTAACGATAAAGTATTTCCTTTGTTCACGAGGGCAGAGTTAGACACAAAGTTAAGCTTTAATGACGTATATAAAGGAGACAGAACTTGCGCTTCGAGAAAAAATCGCAGTCATAGAGTGATACTCATGAAGTAAAGTTTATTAGAATTATGTATGAAAAGTTGAGAAATTTGTTTTGAAATTGAAAACGCAAACACCACCAAATCTTGAGAGAGAGAGAGAGAGAGAGAGAGAGAGAGAGAGAAACAAAGAAAAAAGACAATGATCGAGGCTATTCTGCCGGGTTTCGCCAATATCCACCAGGTTGAAAATGTTATAGTAATTCTTGCGTACGTGGTGCAAGCAGTTATAATAATCGGCCCACAAATACCAAAGAAAAGTATCACAATCCGGTGGATAAGAATGGCTGCGTCCATTGCTTTTATTTCATTTCTCGTCGTCATCGTTGATGTGCTAGAGGAGAAGTATTGCCAACCAGGCATTTTCGAATACATTATGAGATATATTGACCCTTATGAGTATTTCTATAAAAGCAACTTGATATGCAAGGGGTTGGATAAAACAAGCCTGCGGATTTTCTTTCAAATCCTCATATTTGAGAAAAGGATCCTTGACCGACACAATGATGGGGGCTACTGCAATTTTTGTGGCCGTACACCTATGGATATTTCTTATCATATATTCTTTTCGAGAACTTGGATATTGTCCAGGACCTGAATCATCCCATTCGCAAAACGATTCCTCCTCTCAACGACGTCCTGGATTAGGTTCCCTTAGAGTTGAAGAAACGGAAAATTGTGATATTTGTAACTCTTTAGGAGACCCGAGGTATTTTAATGAATCGGAATATGATTCAAACCCGCAATCTTTTGCAAGACCTCCACCTGATGAAAACTGGAATCTTTTAATTCAACGGATCTTTTGGACTTAATAAGTAGGTATTTCTACAGAATGTGAACCGAACTGTTTTAACACTTATCCTAACCCAACCCGACACAAACCTTAAACTAACCATACACTAACCCTTTCTTCTTTTATTTTTAAACCAGAAATAACTTTCTATGCGACATTTCAAATTGTTTCAGATTCCTTTCAACAACAAATGGTGACAAAGTGTTTAAGTTTTTGATCAACAAAAAATTAAAAAGACAGACTATTAAACGGCGACACCGAAATTGTGTTTCATATTTTTGACATCCCCCTTCTGTCACGTATATCTTTTACAATTTGAAATCGTACATTTCTTTATTAATGAATAATAAGTATTTTTTGTGAGAAACGTAAAGCATGATGTTCACTGGGTCCGAGGCGGCCTATAAGCGAAGAGACAAGATTCGCTTTGTGCCACTGGATGGCCATTCTAAAGTGGGTTGTAGAGAATTTTTGATTGCTCAGTTTTTTTGTCATGCCAGAAAAACGTGTAGTTCTCTTCTTTGAGAGCCACTTTATGTGTCACGTATCCTGTAATAAAGCTACATCGATATTAAGCCTTTTGAGCTGCCTGACGATGATAGCTATTTTACTGGAGTCATTGACCTGTTGTTGATCATAAGAGTTGCCAGGGCACATTGTCCTGAAATTTCAGCATGCTAATCGCAAGATTTGTGGTTGTGTTTTTATTGTTTTTTTTTTTGTGCCGGGTTTTCAGTCTGCTTGTTGGTTTTTTACCTAGCTCCAAGCACCCATTTGAAGCAGGTAGACTGTGACCTTTCTGTCTGGGGGATGCCCAGTTTGAGGTGGGCAGTAGCTTACCAGTGGAACTGCGATAGTCTATCCCACTGTCGGAGACAACCTGTGGCGCCTGCGATTACACCAACACTCTCCAGGAAAGAGACGATAAGGGCATAAAAAAACAGGGGCATAAAATGCATCGTAGAGTGAGCAGGCTGATTTATCTCAAAATTCAAACTGGTCTAATCCGGAAAAGAATTTAGTAACAACTGATAAGGCTCTTGAGTAGAGACTATAAAAAATACAGTAAGACTATTAAGTGGTGTGAAAGCTTTCACATCAGGTGTTGATAGCTTAGTATGTGAATCTACCAGTTTGCATTAACTCCATCGATAAAGAAGGGCACAGTGAAAACAAAGAAAAATGCATTTATTTGCGTGAGGTGCAGGGTCATATTTTTTTAATTTTTAATTTAAAATCTATTTTTTTTAGTAATCCAAGAATAAAAGAATGGTCAGCTGTGAATTATTTTTTTTTGTATCTACATGAAAACGGTCAGATGTGACATAGATTTTATCTTAGCACTTCCCACGTCTCTGCTGTGAAGTAATTCCATGATACAACTGAAAGAAAATATGAGACGCCATTATTTAAAAAAAAATGAAATGTTCGAAGTCGAGATCACCAAGTTGTAGAAATGGGATAGTATTGTGAATGGTATAGAGGAAAGAGTTGATGCATCCTCTGGCCTTGTTGGGTATGAAGAAAAATGGTTTACCATAGTTTGGTTATAAGGGCAAACTTCTACAATGTGTTCTTCAGAATTATGTAATCTATTCCCTGCTTCGCTGTTTTGATACCTCATTGTAATACAGCTTCCTATTCCAGTAGCTTCTTTCCAAGAACCGCAGCCTTGTGGAAATCTCTTCCTGCTGACTGTTTTCCTCCTACCTATAACTTGGGTTTGTCAAAACTAAGGTCAATAGGAATATCCTGTCTTTGCGATAATCATATTTGTTCTTGTTAGCTCCTTACATCAAGTGACTTCATGCCTTGTCTAGAGCGATTTCCATTACAAAAAAATAATTCATGAAATAATGAATACTTTAAATGAATTTCATCAACGCAACAGACATGGTCGGGAAAGAGTTATATAGACAAGACTCAAGTCGAGACTAATGGCGAGACAGGAATATGATGTCTTCTCATCTTAATATTTAAACACTGACTGTGCAAAAAATGTGGGAAAATGTTTGGCCGACGTGTCTTCCGCGCAAAAATGTTCTAACTCTGTAGTGTCGTAATTTTTAGTTGGAACGTACATTTCGAAACTGCGACCGTCTGAGCGACGCAAATCCAAATAGTATCTTAGTTGTCTCCCTTACCTCAGCCATTCTGGAAATTAAAAGAGTTATCCCCCTTGTACATTATATGATGAGTGTGTAATCTGAGTCTAAAAAATAGGCTCAATTCTTCAGACATGGTCGGGAAAGAGTTATATAGACAAGAATAAAAAGAGTTATCCCCCTTGTACATTATATGATGAGTGTGTAATCTGAGTCTAAAAAATAGGCTCAATTCTTCAGACATGGTCGGGAAAGAGTTATATAGACAAGAATAAAAAGAGTTATCCCCCTTGTACATTATATGATGAGTGTGTAATCTGAGTCTAAAAAATAGGCTCAATTCTGATGAGCTCAGAGGAAGATTAGATATGGACAGAATATTGAGATATGTGTAGAAACAATGTGTGTTGAAACAATAGATGAGAGCGCTTGGGTTAGTAGATGTTCATCAGTTGAGATAGCAGGGTCACTTGGAAGGGGAAGGCCAAGGAAGACATTAGTGGAGGTTATAAGAATGTACGTGAGAGAAAGAGGGACGAATAAAGACCTGGTCAGAGATAGGTTAGTTTGGAAGTCAGTTTCTTAAAAGTTCCTTAAATTGACGCTAAACTGATGATGATGATGATGATGATGCCTGGATGTGGAAAAACTTGGATATACGTTTATTCAATAAATAGGTAGTAGACACAAATTCAGGTGTGGTTTAGAAAAGCCAGCACACAAAAAGTAATGCACTCTGGCTCTGCAGAAATGCCTGAGCAGCCCCATCAGCATTCTCAGGCGATTAGCAATAAACTAACTCTTTCCCAAAGAGAAGGTAAAAGCTTAGTAGGATAAACCGGCTGAAACTGAACGGAACCCTGCCTCAGCTCCACAGAGCAGGGTCAGAAAAACCCACAACGGCCCACCCTCTGTCGGGCTAATCATCGAGAATGTATGTATCCTCGACTGGTATTAATAAAATTTACTCAGGCTGTGCCAGGTCTTAATGTATATGCAATAAGTAATATAGTGTTAAATACTAGTGGGTACCTCAACTGGTACACATAATAACCCTTATCCTCGAGTGGCTTTTAACCTTGATAAGTGGTGACTCATTAGTATAAAAAATCCTCTCATAATATTCTTCATCATTCAACTGACAATCCATCCATCTCATTAACCCTTATCCTCGAGGTGAAGCATCTCAGTGTTTGTCCCCCAACAATTTGCGTATTTGCCTTTTCGCATGAAAACAAGAAACCTCAATTTTAAAATGAAATAATTATGTTTCTAATTATCTAAGTGAATAAATGGTGAAAGTTTTTTCCACTTATCCAAATTATATTAACATCAAAACGGGTCATGCTTATTTAATTCAATGATCCACCATAAGATTTTAAAATACCATATATATATATATATATATATATAGAGTAATCTGGAAGCACCCACAAACCGTTTTAGGTATTGCTAATTTGCATATTTATTTTTTAAACAGTTCTAATAAATTAATATTCTGTAGTATACATTTATAATTTGTATTATTGTATTTTCTTATAAATATGCAATAATTTAGTCGATACTAAAACGCCTGATGTTGCTTGGATGCGAAGAACAGATACTACACTTTGAAATATTTACTTGCACAAAATATAAAATTTTACATTCCATACAAATTAGGCACAAGGCCACCAAATGTCTGAAGATAATGGGTGTCGTTAGTCATCCTTGGTCTAAAGTGATAAAAAATGTCTATCCTACTCTTAACAAGAATAATCTCAGTCACCACAATACCACATTTACTCTAGTGGCAATCCGACTTCAGATAATCGAAAATTTTGTAGAAATTTTATTTTTTCATAAACATATTTATACACTTACATCTTAACTAAAAAGGTCAAGGAACAATCAAAAATAATGTTTCCCTGTAATGCTGGGAACAGATACTACACTCTGATCTTAACTAAAAGGCCAAGTTATTTACCTCCAGGAGGTTAGACACAATGTCAGAGTATTTTTATTTACCTCCTCTCCAGGAGGCTAGACACAGGGCCAGGTGTGGTTAGCCAGCACACTAAGATTAGCGCACTCTGGCCTACAAAAAATACCTGGGTAGCCCTGTCGGCATTCTCCAGCAGGGGCGCCTCAGGCGATTACCAATAAACTAACCGATAAAGCCTGGGTGGGTGGAGGTCCTAGAACTGCACAGGACAATATCTCAGACCGGCGGAATCAAGGCCCGAAGGCCAAGACAGTACCGGTCTACAGACGGAGGAAAATGATGTTTTTATGACTAAGCATTTTTAAATGAATGAAAAAACAAACAAACCCTGATTTAATCTATTATTGTATTATCTTTTAATGGGGGTGGAAAGTGTAGTATCGGTTCTGTAGTCATAAGACCGTTCCCCCATGAATTACCTCCTCGTTTTTTAATGGGTGGAGGTAATCCTCCCAGGTATTACATCCACCATTTCAGAGAGGGGTTAATGTGGTATTTGTTCTGTTGTCATTAGACCATCTTCCCAGGGATTACCTTCTCCTTTTTGTTTCAGAGGGGGGGGGGGGTAGTGTAGTATCTTTTCTGCTTCAATGATACCTTACTCACAGGAATTACTTCCTCTTTTTATATCTTAGGTATTACCTCCTCTATTTTGGAGGTGATATTGTAGTAGTTGTTCTGTTGTCATGATATCATGATACCATACACCCAAGCATTATCACCTTTTTCTTTTTAGGGAAAAGGAAGAATCCTCCCATACTTTATTTACTCCTTCAGGGCAAGTGTTGTATATTTTCATTCCTCATAATACATTCCTAACAGGCATTACCTCTTCTTTGGGAGAGTGCAGTATAGCATATGTTCGTTCTTCACGATACAGTTCTCCCAGGATTACCGCCTCCATTATTTGGGGGGGAGGTGGTGAGGGGCGATAGTATACTATTATGTTGTCATATCATCTTCCAAGGCATTAACTCCTCCTTTAGGGAGAGGGGGAGTGTTCGTTCGTCATGATAGTATCCTCTTAAACATTACCTCCTCCTGTGGGTAGTGGTGGTGGTGGTGGGGGGTGCTTCAGTGTATGTACTTCGTTCACCATTATATTATTATCCTCACAGCATAGCAAAAATCTGCGACCGGTGGGGCCGGGGGCATATTTTTGCTAGTTAAAAATACGTTTAAAAATGATCAACATATAAAAAAGGGTGCTTCTGCTGTTTCACAATGACATTAAAATATTTGAAGAAATGTATAAACTTTGTTATCTACTTACGTGTTAGCTGAAAATAAGATTGTACAGAAAAAATTACGCAAATTCATCCAGTATTCATTTTTCGGAAAAAGTCAAAATATAAGAAAAAATGTCGACTCATACTGGATGAATTTGCGTAATTTTTGGTGTACAGTCTTCTTTTCAGCTACCATGTAAGTACATAACAAAGTTTATATATTTCTTTAGCCATTTTTTAAAGAGATGCCTAACATGTCATTGTGAAATAGCAGAAGCACCAAAAAATGTTTTCAAATACATTTACAAAGTATTTGTGTATTCTCATTCGTCTAGTAAGTTTCGTACGTTTTCAGCGTCTCAAATTCTCTCCTCAATATATGATTAGCAGTGTTGCCAATTTAGCGGGTTTCCCGCTAGATGTGGCGATTTTGATTTGAATCTGGCTAGTAAAATTTGGATCTAGCGGCTAGCGATTTTTTTCTTTAAAATCTGGCGATTTCGTTTGCCACATGCGCAATTTCAGATTTCAGTAAAACTATTTTCCGTATTCATTTTCTCTTTAGTCATCATGAGATTATTTCGCAAGCTACCTTCCATACATGATATATGCAAATCTGCAGTAGTTTTACATGTCAATAAAAATGTTAATGTTCTAAAAATAAAATGGTGATCGCGACCGGACAAAAGCTCACCGGACAAAAGACCACCAAAATAATTCAAACACGGACAAAAAGCCCACGAACGTAAAAATAAATTAATAAAAAAAACAATTCTAGGGCATTTATAACGAGAGCGAACAGAACGAAAAATGGGTAAAAAAAAGCAAAAAAACAAATAAATGTGCAACAAATAAATGTTACCAAAGGCAAGATCAGTTACTATTCTACCTACCTGGATAAGTTTATTTGTGTTTTAACTTATTTTAAAGCATATTTTTGTTAAAACCAAACATGGTGTCGACTGTTCAGTTCATACTCAAAAAGAAAATGGCGTCGATAAGATGTCGACGATGATCACTCGGATAATCGCTAAAAATCGAAAATTAAACAAAATACTGGTAGAAACACATCCAATAAATATCACCAATCGTGCGAAAATGTAATGTTCTTCAAGCATTTTGCTTAATTTTCGATTTTTAACATTACAAAAGTTTTGATAAGAGAGATAGGAAGCAGTGAACTTTGAAATGTTTACTTTGCATCCCCATAATTTACCAATAAAAATATTCGACTTACACTCTGTTAACCAATGTTAACTAAATTATTTTACCTACTAAGTTAGAATGGCCCGGAAATGGGGGATCATTTTATGTTACAAGTATATGCAAAACTGATGCATGTGCCAGTTGACACGGTTAAGATTCGGATAAAGATTGTTGTTTGGGATAAATAAAATTTAGGCGCGCAGTGTGAATATAATTGTATTGGCGCATGACAAATAAAAAATAACGCCCACGCAAATTCCGGTGTGGCCTTATATATTAAATCAACTCAAAACGAGCGGACGTTGTAGGGAGCACACCACGTGATATTTCTGTCCAATGGGATTTCTCCAAAGGCATTTTTCTAAACTTTTCTCCTTAAGCTCGCTGGAGCCTATCCAAATAGTATTTAAGCACACACAAACATCAAACTTTCTCTCTCAACTGACTCTTCATCCGGAGGTTACACGCGTCTTACTATCACTCTTCCATTTCACCTTTCGCGCACTTCATACAATTTCACAGGCGAACATTACCTATTGCCTCTTTTAACATTTTATAACATATGAGCATTTCAACAAAACAAAAGACATTCTCCTTTTTACTTACCCTGAAACTAAAGAAAGGACTTCTGAACTCATTACAAAAGGAAATATGTTCTATTTGTTAATGGTTTATTTCAGTGAATAAACTTCCGTTAGTTTTGCATGTAAGTCTTCTTCTTATTATTTTTATTTGTGGAGGAAGTTATCACCAAAAAAAGGCATGACGACCACCACAAGTTGGTGACCCCGACTTAGAAAATTGCATGCACAACGGAATCTCCTTATAAGCTACACGCGGTTTCCTAACCTACTGGCGATATCATGCATGCGGTAACACTCAAAGGAAGTAAAAGGACGATGCGAATCTCAAGGGATGATACAAGCCGTCAGATGAAGCGTGGATCTCAGTACAATATAGCAACAAATTAGCGAGTTATGCCGATAGTCGCTATTAAATCGAAATTAAACAAATCAACCGACAGTTTAAAGGCTTTAAAATCATTTTCAAACGAAAAACAGAAAAATGGAAGCTCCCCGCGTTGAAACACCCCTAGCTACATTAACGCTAAATATTCCAGCTTTTAATTCCACCAATATAAAGACGTGGTTTATCCAGATCCAGGCCCTTTTTGACGCAAAACGGATTACGTCTCAGCGAACCAAGTATTGTTATTTGGTTGAAAAACTCCCGGCAGACGTCGTTGAGGAAGTGACTGATTTATTGGAGAACGTACCAGAAAATAATCCATACGATGAACTTAAGGAGGCTATTTTGAGACGGACTGGCTTATCAAACGAGACAATGTTACGCAATCTCTTCACCCAAGTAGAATTGGGAGATCGCACACCGTCGCAACTTTTACGATACATGCGATCATTGCTAGGAGACAACAAAATGTCCGAAACTATAAGGAGAAGTTTGTGGCTGGATAAACTCCCAGACACAACAGTACAAATTCTGGCACCCACAACGGAAGAGACAAGCACTGTAAAGCTCGCCGACATGGCAGACCGAATTCATGAAAATCTGAGGAGCCGCAAAGTAAACTCAGCACAAGCACAGCCAAAACAGACGAGAGACGACGAAGTGGCCGGACTAAAAACTACGGTCGAAAATCTCACTCGTAAATTGCAGGAATTAATGCAAATAAACCGTCGTTACTCATTTAATAATCGACCTAACTACCGAAAACGAAGTTTTAGCAGAGGTCGAAGCAACACACGAGAACGAGCGAACGAAATCTGTTTTTACCACAAAAAATTCGGCACAGAAGCGAGGCGTTGCACTTATCCTTGTACTTTTGAAAACAAGAATCAGGGAAACGATCATTCCAGCCAGTAGTGACGACAACTGTTGCTGGATTTTCCACTAAAGGTCGTCTATTTTTCATTCGTGACAGTAATCACGGATATAACTTCTTAATAGACACCGGAGCCGAAATAAGCGTGATACCAGCGCTAGGTAAACAGAAAGCTACTCCACAGCCTTACCACCTCCAGGCAGCTAATGGCACACAAATACCGACATACGGTGAAAAGTACTTAAGCGTCAATCTCGGCTTGCGTCGCACATTTTCGTGGATTTTTACCATAGCCAACGTGACGACACCAATATTAGGAGCAGATTTCCTAGCACGATTTAATCTATCAGTAGACATGACTAATCGCACACTGACTGATAACCAAACAAAAGTCGTAATTAAAGGTATCACCACAAGATACCAGTCTACTGGGATTAGTTCTGCCTTTCCTGAAGAGACGTACATTCGTCGGCTGTGTCAAAAATACCCACAACTTACTCAGCCATTCACAGTCGTGGATGATATTAAACATAATGCAAGACATTATATTAAAACGAGTAGACAACCCGTCTACGCCACCCCCAGACGTTTGAAGCCGGATAAGTACAAGATCGCAAAGGACGAATTCCAACGCATGTTACAACAAGGAATTATTCGACCTTCCAAAAGTGCGTGGTCATCTCCTCTACATATGGTACAGAAATCAGACGCGACAACATGGCGTCCTTGCGGCGATTTCAGGAGATGAAATGCACAAACTGTACCGGATAGATACCCTATCCCACACATTCACGATTTTGCAATCGGACTGCAAAACGCCACGGTATTTTCCAAACTGGATTTAGTGAAAGCATATCACCAAATACCGGTGGCGGAAGAAGATATCCATAAAACAGCACTGACCACGGCATTTGGACTTTACGAATTCGTCAGAATGCCATTCGGACTTAGGAACGCCTGTCAAACCTTCCAAAGGTTAATAGACGAGGTTTTTAGGGACCTTCCATTCGTATTCGCATACGTGGACGATGTCCTAATTTCTAGTAGAAACCTCGACGAACATAAACAACACTTGGAACAAGTTTTCCAAAGACTGTCCCATTACGGTTTAAAAATAAACTTGGACAAATGTATTTTCGGTCAGCAAGAAGTAAATTTCCTCGGACATTCAATTGATAAGGATGGAATATCACCATTACCCGAAAAAGTAAGTGCCATTACGAATTTTCCACAACCTACGTCTGTTAGACAAATTCGTCGCTTCATAGGTGTAATTAATTATTACAGACGATTTTTACCCAACTGTTCCACAATCCTTGCACCGTTAACGTCATTATTGAAGAACAAAACGAAAAACCAACAATTAAAACTGGAAGGATCAGCTTTAAAAGCTTTCCATCAAGCTAAAACTGCCTTAGTCAATTTCACAAAATTGAATAATATTAAGGACAGTGAGGAATCGAAACTTACACTTACAACAGACGCATCAGACATAGCTGTAGGAGCAGTTATACACCAACTGACAGGGAATACAATGATCCCTATTTCGTTTTTTTCAGCCAAACTGAGCAAGACACAGACAAAGTACAGTACCTTTTCAAGGGAACTATTAGCAATTTATTTGTCAATTAAACATTTTAGACATCTGTTAGAAGGAAGAAACTTTTGTATTTACACTGACCATAAACCGTTAACGTATGCACTGCATACACATGTAGATAAATATGGCCCAAGAGAAATCAGACATCTTGATAATATAATCAAGATGTCTGATTTCTCTTGGGCCATATTTATCTACATGTGTATGCAGTGCATAATATTCTACAGACATCAGATACGTCAAGGGACAAGAAAACATTGTGGCGGACGCATTATCACGAGCTGCAATAACTTCGATAAATTCCAGTTCGCTGAGTATGGAATTAATTGCACACGAACAAAAGACGGACGAGACACTCACTGACGTACAACAGAAAACGTCTTTGCAACTGAAGGAAATGCCTGTACCTTTTAGTACAACATTTTATTGTGATACAGCAAAAAAACAACCACGTCCATACATACCGCCAAGCATCAGACGACATGTTTTTCAACATTTCCACAATTTATCTCATCCAGGCAAACGAGCCACGGTAAGAATAATAGCAGACCGTTTCGTTTGGCCGAAAATGAATACAGATATTCGAAATTGGACCAAGACGTGTGTATCCTGTCAAAAGAATAAAATACACAGGCATACAAAGTCACCACTTGGCACTTTCAGTACGCCAGATGCTAGGTTTACCAATATCCATGTTGACTTGGTGGGGCCATTACCCCCCTCGAAAGGACACACCCACATTCTCACCATAGTCGACAGGTTCAGCAGATGGCCAACAGCCATACCCGTGAAGGACACATCGGCGGCGACAGTAGCTGGAACAATATTAAAAGACTGGATAGCGATTTTTGGAGTACCGTCAGTACTCACAACGGACAGAGGCTCGCAATTTCAATCGAAACTCTTCGCAGAGTTCAACCAATTGTTGGGAACAACCCACATAAAGACAACGGCTTATCACCCTTGCTCGAACGGCCTCGTCGAACGCTTCCACAGACAGCTAAAAACTTCTTTGGCTACGAGTCATAACAACGCAGACTGGTCAGATAATTTACCATTAATCCTATTAATGATCCGAAACACGATAAAAGAGGATTTACAAAGCACGCCAGCGGAGGTAGTTTTTGGATCAGCAGTCACACTACCTGGACAATATTTTGATGTATACGCAGACATTTCACCCACAAATACATTTGTGACGGAATTAAAGAACAAAATGTCTTCTCTCAAATTTACACCCGCCAGGAGGGCTGACAAACAAACACATATGCCAAATGACCTTCACACATGCAAATATGTATTTATTAGGAATGATACAGTCAAAAAGCCATTTTGTCCAAATTACACAGGACCATACCAAGTTTTGGACAGAAGTGAAAAATATTTCACTGTCCAAAAGAAAAACAGGACAGACAACATCGCGATCGACCGAATTGAACCAGCATACATTGAGGAACACCCTCAGACAATTTCCCCACCAGAACAAATTCCCTTAGAACATGGGAGTCCAGCAGAAAATGACGGGAACATCAAACCTACGACAAAAACAGGTAGGAAAGTCCACTGGCCGAAACATTTCAAGGAATACATTACATATTAAAATAAAAAAAAAAAAATTTTTTTCCTTTTTTTCAATCTGGGGGGAGTATTGTGCCAGTTGACACGGTTAAGATTCGGATAAAATTGTTGTTTGGGATAAATACAATTTAGGCGCGCAGTGTGAATATAATTGTATTGGCGCGTGACAAATAAAAAATAACGCCCACGCAAATTCCGGTGTGGCCTTATATATTAAATCAACTCAAAACGAGCGGACGTAGTAGGGAGCACACCACGTGATATTTCTGTCCAATGGGATTTCTCCAAAGACATTTTTCTAAACTTTTCTCCTTAAGCTCGCTGGAGCCTATCCAAATAGTATTTAAGCACACACAAATATCAAACCCTCTCTCTCAACTGACTCTTCATCCGGAGGTTACACGCGTCTTACTATCACTCTTCCATTTCACCTTTCGCGCGCTTCATACAATTTCACAGGCGAACATTACCTATTGCCTCTTTTAACATTTTATAACATATGAGCATTTCAACAAAACAAAAGACATTCTCCTTTTTACTTACCCTGAAACTAAAGAAAGGACTTCTGAACTCATTACAAAAGGAAATATGTTCTATTTGTTAATGGTTTATTTCAGTGAATAAACTTCCGTTGGTTTTGCATGTAAGTCTTCTTATTATTATTTTTATTTGTGGAGGAAGTTATCACCAAAAAAAGGCATGACGACCACCACATGCATTCTGAAATAATTGTTGTTGTTTTCTTTCCGCGAAAGGTAACTGATACAATACAACGGTTTATTTAATATAAATAAATAACCCAACAAAAAAACTAACTTTAATATTCAATAAATTGACTATTAACAGCCCCGTTACACCCACGTAGCACGCACTTTTTTCGACTTTTGTTAAATTTATTCTTTATTTATTTTTCGTATTACCACCCGGACTTAGGTTTAGTAGTAGGAAGGGTGCGCGTTTTTTTTTTGGGGGGGGGGGAATTATGTAATTTTGGCATGGTAAGAAAATTAGGTAAGTATGGAATAAATATCGAAGTAATTCAATCATTAACAAAATATTAGAATGACCGACTTTCTTACGAAGAAACCGAAATGCATTATAATGGATAATCTCGTAATAGGATTTTAATTGGCACTTGTATAGATCAGGTACACGAGAAGAGTTCCAATGGTGTAAGAAGGGGCAGACAACTCTTTTTTTAGTACATAATTTCTTGCCTTGAATATGCGCGAATAATTATATTTAACAAGTACTCAACAAAAAGTGGTGGCTTATCCTATTTATCAGAATTTATGCGGCAGAAATTTTCCGCCCCCCCCCCTACAGAGTCTTTTTGAACAAATTTCTGAATTCTATCCCGTTTTAAAAAACAAAATCAAAAGAAGAAAAAAAAGAAACAGATAAATTTATTATTTTAAACTATAAAAAAAAAATCAAAAATATTTTAAATCAAAACCGATGGATGTTCGTTTTGAAATTAAAAAATATACTGTTGATTTTCACAAATTCTATTTTCTTCAATAAATGTTCTATCAATATACTGTTGATTTTCTCAAATATTGAATTTGCATGACTTCTAATTTAAAAAATGGATATTTTCCATTTTCGAAGAAATTGCGTACTAAAAAAAGAGAGTTATCTGCCCCTTACACCATTTAAACTCTTCTAAAATAAATTTCGACTCGTGTACCCGATCTATACAAGTGCCTTTTAATTTAATATATTTTTTATAGCTTTTATTTTGAAAATATTAATTAATTTTCCGATTTTTGCGGATTATTTTGCAAATATTAATTTCATTTTTGTGGACAATTTCTTCGGCAATATTCTATATTTAGATACGTCATTATTGTGATGTTAAATTTGTAATATATTTCAATATTTAATAAACACTGTTTGATTTTATGATTTGTTTCTTACAAAACAAAATATACACTCCATTAAAACTCCCACTAACCCTAGGCCCAGGTGGCAACAAATTAATATTTATGAAAACAAATTAACTTTTATTTGCAAAATAATCCGCAAAAGTCAGACAACAAATTAATATTTGCCAAATAATTTTTTGTAAGTAATAGACAAAAACAGACAAATTAATATTTGTACAGTGGATATATTTTCGCTGTCATAGCTTTGAAAAACAGACAAAAGTAGTCGATAAAATTTGGCAGTCATTTTGATAGGTATATATATATATACGAAGTTAAAATCTAGTGTTTTTTTTTTGCGATTTTATTGTTTTCGATCTAGCGGGTTTTGAAAATCTCAGTTGTCAATAATGACGAGCAGTTAAAAATCTAGCGATTTTCTGGCGATTTTGCTTCCTATATTTAGCGGGTTTTGAAAATCTCAGTTGGCAACACTGATCGGAACTTCTCTATTGCGCATGTCAGCGCGAAAACAGTTTAAATTCAAATTTCGATTTGCAGTCGAAGCAAGTTTCTGATCAATTACATTAGAATTCCGGACTTCTTTAGTTGAATTTTTTTTTGGTAAGTAAAAAATGATTGTCGTTATCAATTATTTATTTTATTTAAAGAGTACAGAACAAGGACTTTTTATACCGTTATATTCAAATTGACAAGTATTATTTACTCCTCTCCAGGAGTTAGGCACAAGGCCAGTTTTATCCTACTCCCACAAGTAAGATGTGACCCAAGGTCGGGTCGGAGGCGGGGTTTGAAAAGCCAGCGCCCGAGAGGTGAGCACTCTGACCATCAAAAATTGCCTGGGCAGCCCCGTCGGCATTCCCCGGTAGGGGCGCCTCAGGCAGTAAGCAATAAACTTACTCCTCCCCAAAGAGGGGAGGCGAAGCCTGGGAGGGTGGACCTCCTAGAACTGCACAGGACCCATAAACCGGCGTAAATCAAGACCCGAAGGCCAAGACAATACCAATCTATGGGGTGCAGTATCCATCGGAACAGATACTACACTTTGATCTTAAAATGCTGTTCTCGTAACGTGATATTTATCGAGCTTGTTATTGTTTTTATTTTTAAAATGTACCGTTAAAAAAATATAGATGATCTTTAAGAATGATCAGTACAGTCGCGGACGGGGTCCAAAAAACGAACGAGAACGGGGTTATAAAAATAAATATGCAACAAGTGAGTTTAACCTACGTCGAGAAGAGATATTTGTCTACTTACCTATGATATTTGTTTGTATTTTTACGTACTATAAATGGCTTTTTATTAGATGTAAAAAAAAAATTTCTTGTTCATTTTTACTCGTACTTTTTCTAGACAAAATGGCGTCTTGTGCTTACTTCCTTACTAGCAAGCGCCATTTTGTTTTTGCAATGTTCGTGTGACAAAACTATTGATTTCTAATAAATAGCAGTTGGAACGGTTTAAAAATACAAACAAATATCACAGGTCAGTTTTAAATCAACTTTTATCGACTACAGTTACTTTTATTTGTTGTATATTTGGTTTTTTGAGCGTTTTCAGCGGACTGATTATTCTATAAAATACCCAAAATATATTTTTATCTGTTTATTAAATTCCATAACTTTTTGTTTCCATTTTATTTTTCTCAAGTCGAAAGAAATACTAGTTTGGGGAATGTTTAACAATAGCTACAACTCGCGAGTCGGGTTGAAAAAAAGTTGTAGAACGTAGTCAAAAAAATGAATATGCAACAAATAAATGCGACGTACGTCGAGACTGGAGATTTTCCTAGTTAGCTATTCCATTTGTTTGTATGTTTGCGTATGGTAAATGGGTTTTTATTAGACATGAAGAAAAAAATTTTCGGCAACAAAAAGTTTACTTAAAGATCGCGTCAACAGTTGTCACGTGGTGATTTTTTTTTACCGGGTCTCATAATCAAAGCGGCGTTTTTTTGGTTTGCATTTTTTAAATTTAATTTTATGAAACGAACATTTTAACGATCATTTTGGTCACCGAATGAGCGCGCTTGTCGTTACGTCATTGGGGTGGGGGTGGGGGGCATTTCCATGTACTTCTTGTTGCTGCAAAGACGTGCGGAAATGACCCAAGTGCAACTCATACATCGTGCCATGAGCGAATTGACCATAATGTCGATAGGAGTACGCTTTAGTACTGACATCGAGACAATAAAATTTGCCAGAAGTGTGGGCATTATAGCCCGGTAGGGTCGTTCTTTGCCAAGTCTAAGCTGCGCATGTGGAAGTTAGGGTTAGGGCTGGAGTTTGGGTTAGGGACGGGGTTACGGTAAGGATTTTTTTTACAGAAACGGGGAAAGAAAACATTTGGAGTTAGGGTTATGGTAAGGAATTTTTTACAGAAACAACAGGAAAAAAAAAACATTACGGTGTGACGAATGAAAATAATATGTAAATAAAAGCACAATGACATGTAAATCAAAAGAAAATGATTTATTTTGCTTAAAATGTAGTTTTGTTTTGTTCTTTTGCTTGGCTGAAAAATGAAATTGCCCTTTGAATATGAGTCCCAGTAAAAAAAACAAAAAAACACGAGCTTGCGAAAATGTGACGAAGCGGCCACCATTTTTATTTTCCAGTCTGCGTGTGATAAAAATATTGATTTATAAAAAAAACAGCACTTTTAACAGATTATAATCATTAATAAATGTCACAGGTAGCTTTGAAATCAACTTTTATCGCTACGGTAACTTTTATTTGTTGTATATTTGTTTCTTTCAGCGTTTTCGTTGTAGGGCTATTGTTAAAAAATACTCCTAGTTTGTTTTCAACGTCTCAAATTCTCTTTTTTAAAAGATACGGTTATTTGTCTTAAAATTTCAGGGAATTTTTAACAAGAGCCGACCAAAAAAAAAAGGGATTTAAAAAAAACTAACAACTCTACAGCTAACCCTAACGACGGAGTCAAAGTTAGCTCCCAATGTAAAAAAAGGCAACACAAAACAAATAAGCAAATAAAGGGTACCAAAGGCAAAATAAGTTACTCTTCTACCTATCTGGATAAGTTTATTTGTGTTTTAACTTATTTTAAAGCGGTTTTTTAACATTAAAAAAAAAACGCTTTAAAATAAGTTCAAACACAAATCTTAAATATTTTATTTTTTAATTCCTTCTTTGCGGATATTTTTTAGGCTGTTTAAATGTATTTGCACAAAAGGATTTGAACTTTTTAAGGGGTAAACTGCGCTAGGAAGGGATAGTAAAAAAAAATACCAACATTTTTTTTTTAGTTCGATTTAAAACTAGTGTTGAGACGTCACGTATTCATATGCGACAATTTTGTTTTTTTTTTCATTCTAATGTGACGTCTGGACACTACTTTTAAATCGAACTAAAAAAACACGCTTTAAAATAAGTTTAAACATAAACTTATCCAAGTAGGTAGCAGAGTAACTTATTTTGCCTTTGGTAACATTTATGGCTCTCCAGAAGGGTTCGCGATCCCGCTAACTACCGGGTTATCCTGCAGTAAATTTCAAGTACGGATGATCATAAATGATAAAAGAAACTTTCTTTTTCTTTTATAACGGAAAATTTAGAATTGTATTTAGTATAATAAAATAAGTTGTGGGCAAAACAAATTATCAAATATGTTTGTCTATACTTTTATAAAAATATAAATCTTTAATTTTTTTTTTTTTTTTTAATTGATATAAAGTTTTGAAATGTCTAGCGCTGACAACTTCAACAGCTACCTTCAAGAATTTCTCTGGCGGCGCCGAATAAAATAATTATTTTGGCAATATTCTTTATTGTATACGTTTTTATTATTCTTAAATACTTTAAATTATGTTGCTGTTTTACAAAAGACATTTGCTTTAAAAATTACTATTAAAATACTAAGCTATTTTATATTTTCATAAATCAAAACACATTATGTTGCTGTTTCACAAAATACAAGACATTTCAAAACTTTATCAACAAACAAGACATTTCAATATATTTGATTCATAAAAACGTCACCAAGTCAAAACATCACCAAATTCTTTAAGTGATATTTATCGTCAAATAATTTGTTACTTGTACCAGTGTTCTACTTTTGTAATAATGAAAAGGTTTTCAAAAATATGAAGCTTTTATTAATAATAAAATATACAAAATATATTTTTAAATAGCCGGCATGTAGATCCGAGATGTTTTTCGAAGCAAACGGTTAATACTTAAATCACCGTTATCATATTCGACCCACATTGCAAACAATATTCTTATTATAATATTTTATAAGTTAATTCATTTTGGCACTTCTGCATTCTTTATGAAGTCGCAGATTTTCTGTCCTTCTACTGAAAATAAAGGGAAGTAATTCAACCGGAAGTGACTTATTTACAACCTAAAAAAAAAATGCAAGACTGATTTGTTTTTGGGTAACAAGAAACAATTAACAATTTCTTTTTATTATATGAATTAAAAATTTTATAAATAAAAATGTAAAGTTTTGATTGGGGGGGGGGGGGAATGAATTTTTTGGTCAACATTGATTTTGCTTTTATTTTTTTTAAATATATTGTAGTTGAAAAGTTTTGTTTGAGATTTTTTTTTATCTAAATGAAAAGTTTTCATTGGGGGGGGGGACTGTATTTTTTTGTCCTTTTTTTTTTATTGAACAGGATAATATGGGTATTAGTGTTTCGGCATTTCTGTAAGGGACTGTTACTAAGAAGCCAGACTTAGTGGCCGCTTCATAGCCACCAAATACCCACAGTTGTCGTCGGATACGGCCCGTATTGTTCTTTCTTCGTGAAAATAGACTTTCGTCTATCCACGAATAAATTACCAATGTCGCGAAGATTCAACTCATTTAACTCCATTTTCTAAAAACTAAATTCTACTTCAACTCCCGGTAAATTCAACTTCCGGTGAATTCTGAATGAATGGTACGTGGAGAAAAAAAAACGGAACTCTTCAATTTCGATTTCTTAATCGGCTGCGGCTTCATAAAGAATGCAGAAGTGCCTTAATTTTTAAACTTTTAAACTTTAAACTGCGTTCTAATTATTTTATAGTAAATACAATATTGCCAAAAAACGCCGATCACACAAAATATTCTTATTATAATATTTTATAAGTTTGGTGACGAGTGGAAAAAAACCCAGAAGTGGTGCGGCTAGCCGTCGAGACTCCCGTCCGACGCCGGAACGGGGGCCAAAAAATTTGGTGACTAATACATGTTAATAATCAAAACACACCGAATACGAACTTCGGAGACTTGGTGACGTTTTGACTTGGAGTAGAAAACATTTGACGTTTTGACTAGGTGACGTTTTGACCTGTTCCCATAAAAACAGATTTATTAAATATTTATGTTTTCATAAAACAACTAATTTTATTATACTAAAAATACAATTCTAAATTTTCCTTAAAAAAATAGAAAAGTTTCTTTTATCATTTATGATCATCCGTACTTGGAATTTACTGCAGGATAACCCGGAAATCAGCGGGATCGCGAACCCTTCTGGAGAGCCACTTTATCTACTTGCGTGTTAGCTGAAAATAAGATTGTACAGAAAAAAATTACGCAAATTCATTCAGTATTTAATAAATTATAAGAAAAAGAAAAAAAAAACGATCTTATGTATCTAGACATTTCAGCTTATTAAGTAGATAAGGGAGATAACTCGATTTTCTTTTTCCGGAAAAATTCAAAATATAAGAAATGGCGACATATAGATAAAATCCATTTTTATGTTTAATTTAATAAATAGTGGATGAATTTGCGTAATTTTTGGTGTAGTCTTTCTTCAGGTACCACGTAAGTACACAACGAAGTTTATACATTTCTTAAGTTTTTTTTTTTTTTTTTTTTTTCGAAAAGAGAATTGTGGACGCTGAAAAGAAACGGATACAGCTGAAAATGTGCGCGTCCATAAAAATGTACAGGTGAAATATGGTAGCTAGTTCCAAATAAACAGAAAAACTCTTTGATATACTTACGTATATCGAGTAGAATGTTAATTAAAATATAAATCTCCGTTTTACGTGTATTTGCGCCCTTATCAATGACAATTCGGAAAAATACGATAAAACTGATTAGAATTTTGGCATAGTTTAAGTACGAGTAACTCTAAGCAGTTTCTGCGGCGCTGCTACGGTGTCAGGCCCCGATAATAAACTTCGTACGTAACAACTTCTGGTATTCTTTAGTTTAATTTTCTCTGTATATTCTGGTATTCTGTATTTCATTTTTACTGGTTTTATTTCTTCTGTATTTACTCTATATATATATATATATGACTAGCAGAGGTACCCGGCGTTGCCCGGAGCTCTCCCTCCTCCTCTCCGCAAGTAAAATAGGATATTGAGCACTTTTCTCCCGGACAACGCCGAGTATTTAGAAAATAGATGGCCTCCAGAGCACTACTAAAATCACTCTGACCGATCCCCCCTCCTTTTCATCTGCACAATAGTCCGGAGAGAAACACTACAGTAGCTCTATCTAGGACATTTAGTATTTTTCTCCCGGACAACGCTGAAGCCTCTGGGTCCTAAATTGACAAAGCCCCCCCCCCGGTGCTGGGTCCTATACTGTAGAAGCACCCCGGTGGCTATACTGCAGAAGCACCCCCCCGTCCCTGTACGGCAGAAGCCTCTTGATCCTATACTGTAGAAGCACCCTCGGTGCCTATACTGCATAAGCACCCATGGCCCCTATTCTGTAGAAGAATTCGGGTCCTATATTGTAGAAACACCCCCGGTGCTGGGTCCTATACTGTAGACACACCCCTGGTCCCTATACTGCATAAGCACCCATGGTCCCTATTCTGCAGAAGCATCCGGGTCTTATATTGTAGAAGCACCCCTGGTTCCAATACTGCAGAAGCCTTGGGTCCTATACTGTAGAAGCGCCTCCTTGACAGTTTGCCGAGTAGTTTTTGAGGAGTAGCTGGACATACAAACACAAACAGACATACAGACAACTGCCCTTTATATAAGAGAAGAAGAGATAGAAGAGAAGATAGCAAAAATAGACTCCCTGACGGTCGTCTATTTTTGCTAGGCTGCTTCGTTCTTGGCTGGTGAGACAAAAAAAATGTGTTTCCAGTTACATTATGTTTAAAAAGAAAAAACAAAATTTTCCCGCCAAAAAAAAAGTGGGGTGGGGGGATTTAACCCCCCCCCTTTTTTTTGGCGGGAAAATGTTTTTGTTTTAGGGGGGGGGGGGTAAATCCCCCCCCCTAAAACAATCGAGAGCGAATGCAGACTCCAAAGTATTTTCGAAGAACAGTTATACGTCATTCATTTGTAACTGCAAGAAGTGAAAAAAAAAAACGATTTCGTAATCTAGTTTAAATTTCGATTTCGTCGGGCAGTTAGTGTCAAGGTTGCGGGTTCGAATCGTGGCCTGGCGCCAATTTTTTTTTTTTTTTTTCTGAATCATCTTTGGCGCCAAACTTTCTGAGCGGGAATTAAAAGTTGAGTCTGCACAGAACTGCTCTCTCACCTACGCTGTTACATAAGTCTATGCATCACTGCATGTGTCAAGCCTAACCACAACTCAACATAACACAAGATATTGTGCATAGATAGAAACAAAATAAATTAGTGATGCAACTGCTACAGGTTGTTGCGTAGATATCCGTCCTGAAGGTCTGTTTTGTAGGAAGGAAAATGGGTTCATGTAGTTTGGTTATAAGGACAACTTTTTCATTACAATTTAAACCAATTTCATTCATACAGTTTCACATCAACAAAGCAAGGACGGTCGGGAAAGAGTTACGTAGACAAAAATATGTAGTCAGTAGATGTGCATGTACTCAAAACATGGGTTGCGTCTAGGTCATTCATCTTGACTAGCCTAGTCGTGACGTAAGGGCAAGACAGGAACATGTCATCATGACGTTTAAACACTGACTGGGGGTGGGGAAACAGAATAAAAGTTTAGAAGTATTTCCCACACAAGTGTTCTAATTGAATCTTGTATTAATCACTCTGCGAGTGAGGATAAACTATCGCACAATAAAATAGATTGTGATCGTATAACTGCTACATGTCTCTAGCAAATATATAGTATCTAGGGATGCGGGTTTTATTATTAGTGGCATTCCGCTTTTGATGGATGTAAAAAAAGACAAAATTACGCTTACATCGCTACCGTCTCCCACAAATATGAGTTATGTTTTTTTTTTTTTTTTTTTTTTTTTTTTTTACAAAATAGCTAGAGCCTTACGACTTTTTTAGTTTGTTATTTGGCTGGATTTTATTTCTATCTCTTTTTATTTACCAATGGTTAATCACATTGAATAACAGAACAGATATTACACTTTGCTCCTAGCTAATTTTTTTTTCTTCTGTCGTTTGTGTGTACAATGAAACTATAACTTCTAACTGTCCCTAAAAAATCTACTGTAAAGGTAACGTTTCTGAGGAAAATTTATTTTTATACATGGGAGATGTGTATCACTCACAAATGTATAAAAATATTGTGTGATTGTGACAATAAAAAGGAACATTCACGATCAGGAAAGAGAAGGAGGTGCTTTGCATGTCGTATGCAAATTTAAAAGGGTGCCGGTGTTTATGTGATGTACATATGTGGAGATCAGAGGAGATAAATGAAGAGGACAGCTGGGAAAGATGTGAAGCGATTTTAGGATTGGAGAAAGAAAGAAAGGCAGAAAGTGGGTTGCACTATTTTTTTAATTGGAAATCAAGACAGTTAAAACGTTTTGGAGAAAAAGGCAGAAAGTGTGTTGCACGATTTTTTTAATTGGAAATCAAGACAGTTAAAACGTTTTGGAGAAAAAGGCAGAAAGTGTGTTGCACGATTTTTTTAATTGGAAATCAAGACAGTTAAAACGTTTTGGAGAAAAAGGCAGAAAGTGTGTTGCACGATTTTTTTAATTGGAAATCAAGACAGTTAAAACGTTTTGGAGAAAAAGGCAGAAAGTGTGTTGCACGATTTTTTTCATTGGAAATCAAAAGACGGTAAAAACGTGAGTTGCACGAAATTCGGTTCAGTTGAATTAGTCAAAACTTTTTTTTTTTAATTTGATTTTCTGGCACAGTTATTTAACAGTGATGGTTAAGTTTGGGCTATGGTTCATCTGCTAACGGTTTACAGGAAGGTTTGCAATTCCATTATAAGCAAACCATATGTCGCTGTGGATAGTATTGCCAGAGATAATAAATTTTTTTTTTATGAAACAAAAACACATGCCCTTCATTAACCTCAACACTAACTCCAAGTCTGGATGGCAAAAAAGAAAAAGACTGAAACAGTGCACACACAGTGGACAGAACAAGGCCATTCAAAGTTTTAATTTGAATTAAAATTTTAAAAGCAATTCAAATATTGTAGCATATCGAATAAGACCTGATAATTGTTCATTCTTCAATATTGCTTATTGTCAGTTTCATGAATATAACTAGCAGTTAAGTATGATTTCTGTAAAAATCATTTTTTTTAAATTTTTTAACTTCATGCTAGACAACTATTACATTATAGGATTATAAGAGTTATGCCTCCAACACAAAATGCACACCTTACACATGAAAGCAGTTCCTATGTTTAACAGTAAAATGGTGGTTGTGTATGGAATTAGCCCTCCATATAATTTAAAAGTTACCACTCCAATGCATTTCGGTCCTGGGTATGACCTTAAAAGACATCCAGTTGTGAGGCCTCCATTTGGGAGCTGTGGGGAATGTGGAATTGCCCCTCAGTTGCCATTGCTCCCAGGTCCACTCTCGCCCGGAGTGGTAGTACCTGTAAGGCCCCCATCTATGGGTCAAATAGAACCTACGAAATCGGGCTGTCTGAAATTATTGACTTCCTGACTCAAAATTCACCAAACATTGATGTTTTATTTTTATTTCTTGTTCTGTGAAATCCAAAACAATTTCCCTCCCTCCCCTCTTCTTTCTTCTCCCCTCTTTCTCCCCCCCCCTTCACTCAACCAAACACCATGAATAAATATTTAAACATAAAGAACTTGAAGCATAAAAACCTTCACCAAAATGACAACAATTCAAAATACCAAAGCTCTTAACTAATGACTATAAATGACCCACTGACTTAAGACTTAAAGGAAGGATATTTCCTTCTACATTCATGACATGAAATGACCCGAAAAGGGTCGATGTGCCATTAAACAATATCTTACCATACCAATTCATTTCAAAAAATGGTAATGAGCATACGTGAAATAAAGCTAACGCATAATTCGATCAACCGAATAGTTAGGTGCCAAACGTTCAATGACAAATGTTATAAAAGTAAGAATTTAAACATTTCTTTTGTTTTTCTCCAGATAAACCAACATGAGCCAACCCTCAAAGAGTGTCCCATCTGCAGTCCTTCACCCAAACAGGTATGCTTTTATTTTGGTCATGGCCAGAATTTTCTGCCTCCCCAACAACAAAGTTAAAAATTTGTAAAATCAAACGAATTCACCATAATTAACAAGAAAGGCTGTAAAAAAAAAATTATATAAAAATTTCTTTTACAAAATTTAAAAATATTGAATTTTGTAAATACATTCATTTTTCGTTAAATGTAATGAATCGGATTAAAAGCAAAATTGAACGAATTTTCAGTTTTACCTGAAATAAATAATTTGTTTTATTTTTTATTTAAAAAAAAAAAAAATCTGAAATGTATATACCAAAAATTATCTTTATCACCCCCCCTCCCTCTCAGCTATGTAAAGTTATTTAATTAATCGTGGTTGAAAGAATAATTGAGCATCAAGTAAGTCGGATAAACAGATAAAATGCAGTTTGATTTTTATTTCTGAGCGAGGTATCACTGATACCTTTTTATCCTGAGAAATATTTTGGTAAGAAAAATCTGTATTTCATTTTATGAATTTGGAAAAAACGTTTGACAGCGCCAAGAGATGTTGTCTGGTGGGCTTTACGTAGATAAGGGGCAAGCGAGTCGTTAGTGAAATTTTTTCAAGAAATGTACAGAAATGCTCAGTAGTGTTAGAATAAACAGTGCATTTAGTAACAGCTTTAATGTTAAAAATTGGAGTACATCAGGGCTCTGTAATGAGAGCGTTGCTCTTCATTTGTGCCTTCCAAGGAGTTTCATACAGATTGTCTAGAAGAGATGCTGATGTTTTTGTACTTGCCTGTGAAACAATTGAAAGTCTACTTGTTCAGTTAAAGACATGGAGGAATGATATGGAAAGTAAAAGTCTGGAAGTGAATATTACCAAATATTACCAAAGTAATAATCAGTGGTTGTAGCGTTGGAAAACCCTTAGAAAGAGGAAAGTTCCTCTTCTCAGTTTGTAGAAAGGGAGTCGAATGCAACTCAATTGGTACACATGAAGTGTAGTGGAATTACAGGTCAGTTGAGAGATAATAACCAGTTTGTGTGCAAGAAGTATAAGACAATAGAGATGGATGAGAACTCAGACGTGGAGAAAATGTATTTGGATGGTGAAGCTATTGAGGTTTTCGGAGTTTCGTTACTCAGGTGATACCATTTGAGCACAGAGAGTCTGTGTTAATGTGATTGCAAGAGTTAAAAGTGAATGGAGTAAGTTCAGGGAATTTATGCCATAACTAACCAGCAGAGCATTACCAGTGTTAACTCAGGAAAAAGTCTAGCTGGCATGTATAAGAAGTGAAACCTGGCCAGTGTGGATTGAGGACATGAGTTGCATGATATGAGAATGATGCGATGGATGTGTAATGTGAATCTAAAGACATTCATGCTCCTGCAATAGTTTACCCAGTAGGATGAACACTCCACATGACCTTATCAGCGTAACCGATTCGTCTTTATGATAACCTCTATGCTGGGCAAATCCACCACCCTAATGTATTTGGTTTGGTCAGATTTCACATTGCAGATTCATCTAATCATGGATATATCATTGCGCTGCAGTAGGGTGAAAGGACTGGGTGAGGACACGACCTTCGGGTAAGGCCTGTTTGATCGAAAATGACATCATTGGTGCAGGCGAGACATGCCGAAGAGTCAGGCTGTCGATAATGAATGATAGCTTTAAAAAAAAAGTTTAGAAAACATTAAAAATTGTTTCAAAAAAAAAAAAGAGAAAGAAAAACGATCCGATTTATACTGAAACTGAACGTTATACAATACTAGCAGGGCTACCCGTCTTTGCCCGGGGCCATAAAAAAAACAAAATATAAGAAATTAAGTAGTGTGCAAATATAACAAATGCCTTCTCTTGAACGTATCATACCATTAATCTTAAATCTGAGTAACAAGCGACTTCCTAAAAACATTCTCTTAACCCTAACACTAAGTCCGAATGGCAACCTCTATCCAAAACAAAACCCCTTCCTTAACCTTATCACTAACCCTAAGTCCGAGTGACAAGCCCCCAATCCTACAAAAAAGCCATTAAAACCACACATAATCGTCTTTAAATAGCATTACAAGCAGATAGCGTTTTTTCGTTGGACAACGGCAAAATTTCACACCCATACTTCTTAAAAAAGTCATATCTGTTATTTGTGGTTCAATATTTAAAACAATTATATGGATGGAAAGAGAATAAAATAAACATTCCTATGATATTAATTTCATGTGCCTTACTACGTTAAATATTTTTATACTCCAAGTTAAAAATGAAAAAACGTTAAAAAATGACAAACACAGAAGGGAAACTGTTTTTTTCATTTTTATTTTTCATACCTTACATTCCGATTAAAATGCAGCGGATTGATGTGACTGGATATTCTTGAGATTTCACAGGCTAATTAAACATAGATGAATAGGTTGGGAACCACGTGATTTTTTATTACTATTAGAAACGAAGATACTACCGATCAAAGTTAAATATGAATATTTCGAAATTTATTAGAGATATTGACTCAAATCACGTGGTTTCATATCAAGGATAGATTCAGAATTATTTTGATGTATAATATATAAATATTTGATAATTTGTGTGTCCTGCATTTATTATTTTATACGTTTATTCTGTAAAATTCTTTAAAAAAAAATGTTTTGAAAACGTATTTTTATAAACTAACTTTTTAAACGTACCCCTCCTCACCCCTGTTCGCCTGCCTGACAGCGAGTTACAGGCAGCATTCGCCCTTTTCTTTCTTCTCTCTCTCTCTCTCTTTTCGCAGTTTCTCCTCTCTCTCTTTTCTCACTTTCTTCTTCTTCTTCTCTCCCCTCTTCTATGTAAGATCATAACAACTAGTCGCTTTTACAAACACGTGTTTTATGAGTTTTGTTTTGCTTAAATTCTTTACGCTATTTGTACGACAAAAAGGAGTATTATATACTTTGTTTTTTTTTGGTCTTTTTCAAATTTAAATGTTTATCCATTTTAAATTTTCTTTAGAATTTTAATTTTATCCAGTAAAAATGCGACCTGGCAGGCATTTTTAACAATAGCGAACAGAACGAAAAAAGGGTGAAAGAAACAAATGTGATGCAAATAAATGTTACCAAATGCAAATTAAGTTACTATTCTACCTATCTGCCTATTTTTTTTTGTGTTTTGAAGTATTTTTAAGTGCTTTTATTTACAAATTTTATCTTTTTTTAACGCTTACTGAATCTGACACATACAAGATGGTGACCGCATGGGTGCGGCGAAAATCACTCAAAAATCGAATATTAAACAAAATATAGCTAATAAAATGCACAGTTCGGTTGAACATTCAATTGTCTTCCAATTGATGACAGTTATTAGCTGTATTTTTGTTTAATATTCGATTTTTTGCGATTTTCGCCGCACCCATGCGGTCGCCATTTTGTATGTGTCAGATTTAGTAAGTGTAAAAAAATAGATAAAATTTGTAAATAAAAGCGCTTAAAAATACTATAAAACACAAAAAATAGGTAGAATAGTAACTTAATTTGCATTTGGTAACATTTATTTGCATCACATTTGTTTATTTCACCCTTTTTTCGTTCTGTTCGCTATTGTTAAAAATGACCCATTTATTTATTGTATATTTTCTTTTTCACTCCTTTTTCGTTCTGTTTGATCTCATTTATTTTTAATTGACAAATAATATTATTAATAATTAAGAAACCACAATACTTTTCAATTTTCATTTTTAGTTTGATTTTTATTATCTTATATAAATATAAGTTTCGTCCGTCTGGTCAAATGTAAAAAATAAAATTAAGTAAAGCATTACATTTTTTTATTATCGTGAAAAAACAAACAAACTTGTAAATTGGAAAAACAAATGCTCATTTTGGACCTTTTTTTTTCTTATATGATAGCGTTTGAATGACGTGTAACCGTTTTAGTTAAATATTAGATGTAACCATGTTCTTGTTTTTTTTCGGGGGGGGGGGGGTGGTCTGTTGCCACCCGGACTTAGGTTCTATGTGGCAGTGCTTGGATTACAAATTTTATCCAATCTTATTTTTCCCCAGTATATTATGGAGTAAATATATACAGGACCTTACTGTGAAACACTGCAACTAAATTGTCGCAACCTTGCTGAAAGAACCATTTTAGTGCAGTGTAAGGCTTTAAAAAAAATGGTGTTGTGCTTAAATTACGCAATTTCTTTAAAAAAGATAGTAATAGTGCAGTTACTGTTATACAGACACTATGTAGTGACTTAAAAGAAAGTAAAGTTATATTGAAATATCTCACAATCCGTATGATACGTGCTAGTTTGAAAAACTTTGAAATTTACCCATTTAATTTATAATTCATGGCTTAATGTAAAGAGATAAATAAAATCTGACTCCATAATCAGAAAGACCACATGATTTTACATAAGAGTACCAAGTTTCATAAGAATATCTTAAAAAATAAATAAATGGTGGAGAAATTACTGAATTTCTTGAAATGATGAGGTCCATATTTTGGCCCATTTTTTTTAAAGGATTATTAAAGAAAAATGTCCGATGAAAAACACAAATTTCGGCACTTTAAATTATAACTTTTGAACCACTGATGCTATTTGCATAATATAAACGGTTTGGGGCTTCTTGTAGCCAGCTCTACCCATCCTAGTTGATAAAATTACAATTAGTTAAAAAGAAAAAATCAACTTTTATTGCTACTTTAAAAAAAAATTTTAATGGGGGGGGGGGGGGGGGGCAGACACCCATAAGGAAAAATGCACAGGATTTATTTCCCATAGAAAAAAATTGATTAACTACCCTAAAGCGCTGGAATAGCCCAGAAATGGTGAATTATTCAACATTAAATTTATGTGAAACTAATCCTCCACTCTAAATTCTAAACTAATTGTTGTTTTACTTTCTAAGTTTTCAAGGTGTTCATACTTAATTGCTCCTAGCCCTACCACTAACCCAAATTCCAAGTGGTAAGCCCCCTCCTCCTAGAAAGACTCTCAAAAACTACACATAATCGACAAGAAAAACACACAGAATTTATCTCCCATAGAAAAAATTATTAAGTGCCCTGAAATTGGATTATTTTGCATTAAATTTATCCCCACTATAAATTCTAAAATAATTGTTTTAATTTCTTTCTGCCAAGTTTTTCAGGGTATTCACATGTAATTGTCTAGAAAAAAAAAATAGAATCTCATATTTTGAGGAGGCAAGGTGATTTAGAGGAAGGTGTTAATCTACAATAATGCCAAAGAAATCTTGCAATATATTAAATTTTAAACAGTCCTAATATTAGATTTCAGTTTCTTGTATATAAAATGTATTACAATTCAACTTTGAGTTCTAACTTTTTAAATTTTTTTTTTTAATAGATACATGCTATTTTTTAAGGTATTGCAGCATATTTATGTGCATTTACTGCAGATTACTTGGAAACCATTAATTTCTGGAGATTTTCAGTGGCACATTCTGATTCCTTGTACAAAAATACACTTATATGGAAAATTTCATTGCTTAATCTTGTGTTTTAACAAAGATATAACATTTTACTGAAAAATTAGTGTAAAAAATGTGACGAAACGCATATGGTCTTAAAGAGGGGAAAATATCCAATTGTGCGAGGCACAAAAATAGTCACAACTTCCTTATTTTTAGTCAGATTTAAAAGATTGAAAAAGATTCTTTCTTAGATCATCAAACTCTTTCTATATATTCCATTATTGAGATATTTTAAGCAATTAAAATTTTTCATGTGATCTGGTTCTCGCATATGAATCTTATTGAGCTTAGGCATGCTGCTTGTTCGTGCAGTAAAAAGGTGATGGTTACATAATCTTCAAGCCAAATCACAAGTCGCTGCCGGCCACACAGACCTACAGAAAATAGTTCACTCATGTAACTGCCACATCTTTATAATCCTTTTTTCTCAAAGAAAATATTCTTTGAAATTACTTTTATTTTTAGTTATTTTCGAATACTAGGTATTACAAACCAGCCTAGAGTTTACTGTGTGAAAATGGGTACACAGTGAAATTCTCTTCAATTTCCACTTGCGATACCTTGTTTTTTTTTTGGGGGGGGGGATTTTGATATAATTTGGATATAAAAAAAATTTAATCTTTTCACTTTTATAATTTACAATTATTTCTCTTAAATTTTTTTTTTTAATGTTGATGATTTTCAACTTAATGTATACTATTGTGTCTCTATGCATATAAAAACAGTCCCATCTTAAAGAAAAAAGGGCACTCAAAATGGTGGGTTTAAATGTAGGGTTTCAAGTTGTCTTTCACAAAATATCCAAGTTAAAAACATTAGTTTATTTATCAACCTATTTTCAAATTGTTTTTACATGGTTCAAATCTGAGTTTTGGGGATTTTCTATTGATTTACTATTAAAAGAAAAATCTAGCTTAATCTCTACTGTATTATGAATCCTAGTACGAAGATTCAATATGTTAGCTATTGAAATGAATCTTATATGAACAGTAAAAGTTGCATTTCAGTGTCATTTTTGTACTTAAAAAAAACAACTTTTTCAATAGGTAACGGGATTTTGTTAATGTTTAAGCTGACTTGATCTAATAATTATTGCTTCCATTATGATGAATTTTCATTTACAAGATTGTATTTATAAGGATTTTTTCATGCGTTCAAAACCTGTATTAGTTATACACTGAAAATTGGCTTCTGAACCAATAGCACATAAGACAGCAGACTTTGAATGGTCATAATTTGAATGCTCATTGTGCTACTAAAATAAAGTTGGTATTATTGTTTTACGAAGATCTGTGTCCACATTATGTTTTTAGGTATAATGAAAATAAACTTTTTGATTGGTATGCTTACTAATACTGAAATTGAGATGGTGATACTAGTTTTAATTCTGATAGTATTTTCAAATTTTATTTCATTTTTTTCCTACGGCAACAATTCTGTTTGCCATCTGCTTCAGTGGGGCAAATTGATTGTCAGTAATTATTAATGCAAGATGTCAGTTTCTATCACAACATCATTTGGAGTTTGATTTCACTTAATAAAGCAAAAAAAAAAACCCTGACAAGTAACTGCATGCGCCCAGCTCTTCTGTAATGTTTGTTGCACAAACAGTTATACAAGTAAATTGGCTTTTTTTTTTTCTTTTTTTTTTTTTTTTTTAATTTGATCAAATTCTGTTTTGCTTATTAAACATTTCTTTCTAGGCTGCTCTCTATTCGACATTAAGTTATAATTTCTTTTAAAGACGTTTTCATTTTTATTTTATTTATATGTTTATATTTTTTTCTCTCTCCTCAGGAACCATGATCTAAAGGTACCTTTTTGTCCGGATTCAGTAAAATCCTCTAGGAACGAAGTTACTTGGCGCCATTCGCAACCCCTCAGTAGCACAACTTCCTCATGCTCATCTCCACTGACGCCGGAAGCTAATGATGAGAATCTCAATCCGAATAAAGCACCTCAACCGGTTTCTGTGGTGTCTGCATTGCAAATGGAGACTCCAGGGAAAGGCTTGAATGAAATCTGCAACCTATTTGCATCTTTGAAATTGTATACGCCCAATGCTGGTGACAATTCAAAGAATGAGCGAGCCAAACCCAGCAAGACGAAACTTTCATTTTCCGAAACTTTTGACGAAACCAATCGAGTATGTGAACAGTTGACGCCGGCCAATGATGAATCTTATTTCCAAACGTCTGGAATGACATTAATTATCCCTGATGATGATGATGATGAATACGTCATAGATGCTGAGGAATATCTTCAAATTGAAGAAAACCAATTGGGCTCCAAGAATATTTCAGGTGAAGGTTTGCCTGATAGACGGCAAACTATTGTATTAAAAAATACTGAATCCTGTTTAGTTGAAATGTGGAAAACTGGTGAGGTAGAGAAATTTAACTTTAATGAAACTAAATCCGTGAATATGTCTACAACCAAATTAAAAGAGAAAAGTGAATACCCATCTCAATTTGTTGATGGTCATGTAACAAATGCCCTAATACCCAAATCTGAAATAAAAGATACAGAGACATTACTTCAGCAAGCTGACAAAGAAAGTGATATGACAAAGATTTTTAAAGATCCTCTAGATTCAATGCAATCAGATGAGACAATATGAATTCATTAAAAAGCTTGGCAATCCTTCAAAAGTGGCAAACCCTCCTGAATGCAATAAGGGTGAATTCATGAAAAATAAGTTAGGGAAGTACAATTCTGAATCAATAACAGATCTTTCATATCCATTTGCAACAGTCCAGCAACTTTCCAACTCTCTTGTTTGCAAGAAGAATGAATCTGATGAAAATGTGACATCTGCTGATGAGAAACCAATTGAGAACATTGTTAATCCTTTCGAGACCGACAAGCAACTTTCCAACTCTCCTGTTTGCAAGAAGAATATGCTTAGTATTAGGGCTTTAGTTAGTATTAGGGTTAACGTTATAGTTATGGTTAGCATTAGGGTTAGCATTAGGGTTATGGTTAGTTAGCTTGGGAACTAATCTGGATAAGTACTTAAGTTTGATTAATTAATTGAAAAAAAATGTTTTTTTTCTTATTCTTAATTTCCTTAGGAATATGTCAAATTTGGCATGAAAGAAGAACAAAAAAATATATACATAAAAGTTAACAACTTCATTTCATTCAAAACTGTTATGTATAATCTTGTTCTTGTTTTTCCTTCATGTAGAAGGACATGAACGAATGAGGAAATAGGTTTTTTGTTTAGACGGCCTCTTTATTCTTCAACAACACCCAACCCCACACTTTTGATGGCCTTGTGCCTAATTTGTTTTAAATGTAATTTTTTATACTTTCTGCAAATAAATAATTCAAAGTGTAGTATCTGTTTTGATGCTACACTTAGTCTATTCTGACCTCAGTCATTCGTGACTGAGGAAATTTTAATTTTGTTCCAATTTAGAGTGCCCCTTTGTGAGAAGCTGGATTTTTCCCACATTAAAAACCGACCTTGTGTTTGACTTTGCCTTTATGGGAAGTCAAGTGAATAGGAACTATTCTAACCCTCTCCTTAAACCACGCTGAGTATGACATGAAACTATTTCCAAAGGGGAGGCTCCCATTTTGGGAGCAATGAGGAGTGTGGCGTCACACCTTAATTCCCTCTGCTCCCCTGTCCACTCTGACCCGGCGTGATAGTACTTGTCAGGTTCCCATCGGTTAGCTATTAAATATCGTTGTAAAGTAAGAGTTGGTGAAGATGAGTGTTGCTTGTTGGCGATTGGAGATAGTCATTTTGTAGTAGCATCGGTATCCATGTGACTGGCCTTGCTTCAGATGAAGAAAATCTGATCAGGTTCCATATAAAAATACCAACATCTTCTATAAAATTCTCTACAATTAAATCAACTTTGTTTAATAGAATACGAACATAAGAATTTGCTAAAATGTAATCTAAAACCTCGGTCAGGGCACCAATAAAATATACCACAATCCTTTGTTGCAACCAATAATGAAGGGGTAGGTGTGTAATAAACACACATATATATTTTTTAAGACATTTGTATCAATTGGAAAATGGTTTTAATGGAAGCTGATATAAAAAAAAAAAATTAAAAAAAATTTTTTTTTTTTAAAGATGTTGCAATTTCTTATTGAAAGAAAATGTTACCCCGATGCATTTCTGATAATATTAAGCTTCTACTCATGTCCACGCTAATACCTGTTGTGTTGGTTGATGTGACACCAAAGACTTTGGTCGTATTCTCAGGACGAAGTTTCATCTTCTCTGGTGTCGTAGCATCTTCGTTGACCGAGCTGAACCTCCTCCTCCTCCACGTTGTGTTGATTGCTCAAAAGTCCAAGACCGAGCTTGATCGGATAACTGGAATTTGATGGATGAGATATACATTACAAAACAAGCGATGTATAAACAACTCAAATAAATATTCTTAATGTAAAAAATAAGAATATATTTCCATGAAACTGGGAAGATGACCCCTGAAGTCTTTTTCTAATTGATAGTTAATACCTCTTGTGTTTCTGGGTATAAGTTCTTGACAGTCGGTGGTTAAGGTTTCGGATGGATGGGGGCTAACAGCGTCTACTTCTCTTGGTCAAGTAAGGCAATTCTTGTTCGGCAGAGAAAAGGCTTGAAACCTCTCCAAATATCTCTCAAATCTCTCCCCAATCTCAGATCTATCTCAAAACTCTGAATAAAATCGAAATAATCGCGCATTACATTGGAACAGATACTACACTTTGATCTTAGCCAGGATGCAACTTTATGGTCTAACATGGCCTACATTTTTTAGCACTGGGCCTATCCAGGTGTATAACTTCGTTTCACCTCGTAACAATGACAACCGATGACAGCAGCTGACCACTAGCCTATCCCCTCTCCACCATCACGTTGTGTCGTTCTAACCTGAACAAGAAACATAATTATTTCAATTTGTGAAAACAATATTCTCTCAGTATATTTAAGAAATTAAGACTATGATTTTTTTTCTTCTCGTACCCTACGTGTATCTCCTTAAAAATATGAACTCTACAAAATGTCTTAGTCAAATAAATTGTTTTGTTTTAATATAAATGTTTTACTCTTAATTATTGATTTTACAAAATACCATTCTTGTGTGTTAGCTTGATTATTCCTTCGCTTTCTTTCTAATTTCAGACATTATAATAATGGTTTCTTTCTTCCCTTTGTTTGTTTTATTCTGTTAATTATATCCACAGATGGTCGGACCATTCGAACAGTGGGAATGATATGCTGCTATAAAAGCATCCATCCTATAACTATTTGTCCGGCCATCCATCGCCACATTGGTTTATCCTTTGTTCGAACCCCCGGCCATACACTCACACAGGAATCAAGAGACCAACAAGACTGAAGGTTTTTATAAATATGCATGTAGGTATATTTTGAAAATATACGAAAAGTAAATGCAAATATAGAAAATATATAGGTGCATATATATATATATATATATATATATATATACATACATCACAAATACTTTCATGATATATCATGAAAGTATAAAAAAAATATATTCAAAATAGATCAAATATATACACACACGTACATATATGCACTTACATATATATAATAAAAATAAATATATATATATACATAAAAATATTGAAAACAGAACTTTTACAGTGTAAAAAGTGTAGAACATATATATATATATTCGCTGTTCAACATTGGTCGAGTGTTTATAGACGTTGGGGATTTGAGTTGCAAAATACTCGTAATCCGGGGTTTCGAATCGCATGACTAGTAGTGAATAGTCATATCTCTATGCTGATGAGTCCCAATTATTAAGGACGAAATGTAATAAACAATAACAAATATTATATATATATATATATTAAATTCCCGAAACAGTTTTTCATGGTAAACTACTGGTGATCCCTTAAATAATGTTAGAAGCAAACTAATATAATAACTGTAAAAAATAAATTGACTTACATGAGTGATTTTCCACTGAACGCCTTGGGACTAAAAGTTTTTTTTTATATAGTTTTAATGGTTGAGAAACTTCCGAGACTATATATAGTAGCTGGGCTAGCCGGTGCTGCCCGGGGACATGGATAACAAAACCAAAGAATTAAAAATGTATGCATAACATATAAAATGAAACATTAATACAATTGCATGAGTGGAAAAGAAACAAGGGCTCAGCAACAAAACCTACTTGCCTTAAGTCTTGTTACTCTGAACATATCTCGTAATTTAAAAAAGTAAACACTTAATTTCTTGTTCTTGGTTAATACATCCCCAGTCTCAATATATTAAAATATAATGATAATTCAATTCATTGCCCATGGTTAATACATCCCCAGTCTCAATATATTAAAATATAATGATAATTCAATTCATTGTCCTTGGTCAATACATCCCCAGTCTCAATATATTAAAATATAATGATAATTCAATTCATTGTCCCTGGTCAATACATCCCCAATCTCAATATATTAAAATATAATGATAATTCAATTCATTGTTCCTGGTTAATACATCCCCAGTCTCAATATATTAAAATATAATGATAATTCAATTCATTGTCCTTGGTCAATACATCCCCAGTCTCAATATATTAAAATATAATGATAATTCAATTCATTGTCCCTGGTTAATACATCCCCAATCTCAATATATTAAAATATAATGATAATTCAATTCATTGTCCCTGGTTAATACATCCCCAATCTCAATATATTAAAATATAATGATAATTCAATTCATTGTCCCTGGTTAATACATCCCCAATCTCAATATATTAAAATATAATGATAATTCAATTCATTGTCCCTGGTTAATACATCCCCAATCTCAATATATTAAAATATAATGATAATTCAATTCATTGTCCATGGTTAATACATCCCCAGTCTCAATATATTAAAACATAATGATAATTCAATTCATTGTCCCTGGTTAATACATCCCCAGTCTCAATATATTAAAATATAATAATTCAATTCATTGTCCATGGTTAATACATCCCCAGTCTCAATATATTAAAATATAATGATAATTCAATTCATTGTCCTTGGTCAATACATCCCCAGTCTCAATATATTAAAATATAATGATAATTCAATTCATTGTCCATGGTCAATACATCCCCAGTCTCAATATATTAAAATATAATGATAATTCAATTCATTGTCCCTGGTTAATACATCCCCAGTCTCAATATATTAAAATATAATAATTCAATTCATTGTCCATGGTTAATACATCCCCAGTCTCAATATATTAAAATATAATGATAATTCAATTCATTGTCCTTGGTCAATACATCCCCAGTCTCAATATATTAAAATATAATGATAATTCAATTCATTGTCCATGGTCAATACATCCCCAGTCTCAATATATTAAAATATAATGATAATTCAATTCATTGTCCATGGTTAATACATCCCCAGTCTCAATATATTAAAATATAATGATAATTCAATTCATTGTCCCTGGTTAATACATCCCCAATCTCAATATATTAAAATATAATGATAATTCAATTCATTGTCCCTGGTTAATACATCCCCAATCTAATATATTAAAATATAATGATAATTCAATTCATTGTCCATGGTTAATACATCCCCAATCTCAATATATTAAAATATGATAATTCAATTCATTGTCCATGGTCAATACATCCCCAGTCTCAATATATTAAAATATAATAATTCAATTCATTGTCCATGGTCAATACATCCCCAGTCTCAATATATTAAAATATAATGATAATTCAATTCATTGTCCCTGGTTAATACATCCCCAGTCTCAATATATTAAAATATAATGATAATTCAATTCATTGTCCCTGGTTAATACATCCCCAATCTCAATATATTAAAATATAATGATAATTCAATTCATTGTCCATGGTCAATACATCCCCAGTCTCAATATATTAAAATATAATGATAGTTCAATTCATTGTCCCTGGTTAATACATCCCCAGTCTCAATATATTAAAATATAATGATAATTCAATTCATTGTCCATGGTTAATACATCCCCAATCTCAATATATTAAAATATAATGATAATTCAATTCATTGTCCCTGGTTAATACATCCCCAATCTCAATATATTAAAATATAATGATAATTCAATTCATTGTCCATGGTTAATACATCCCCAATCTCAATATATTAAAATATGATAATTCAATTCATTGTCCATGGTCAATACATCCCCAGTCTCAATATATTAAAATATAATAATAATTCAATTCATTGTCCATGGTCAATACATCCCCAGTCTCAATATATTAAAATATAATGATAATTCAATTCATTGTCCCTGGTTAATACATCCCCAGTCTCAATATATTAAAATATAATGATAATTCAATTTATTGTCCATGGTTAATACATCCCCAATCTCAATATATTAAAATATAATGATAATTCAATTCATTGTCCATGGTTAATACATCCCCAGTCTCAATATATTAAAATATAATGATAATTCAATTCATTGTCCATGGTTAATACATCCCCAGTCTCAATATATTAAAATATAATGATTCAATTCATTGTCCCTGGTTAATACATCCCCAATCACAATATATTAAAATATAATGATAATTCAATTCATTGTCCCTGGTTAATACATCCCCAGTCTCAATATATTAAAATATAATGATAATTCAATTCATTGTCTTTGGTCAATACATCCCCAGTCTCAATATATTAAAATATAATGATAATTCAATTCATTGTCCTTGGTTAATACATCCCCAATCTCAATATATTAAAATATAATGATAATTCAATTCATTGTTCCTGGTTAATACATCCCCAATCTCAATATATTAAAATATAATGATAATTCAATTCATTGTCCCTGGTTAATACATCCCCAATCTCAATATATTAAAATATAATGATAATTCAATTCATTGTCCCTGGTTAATACATCCCCAGTCTCAATATATTAAAATATAATGATTCAATTCATTGTCCCTGGTCAATACATCCCCAGTCTCAATATATTAAAATATAATGATAATTCAATTCATTGTCCATGGTTAATACATCCCCAGTCTCAATATATTAAAATATAATGATAATTCAATTCATTGTCTTTGGTCAATACATCCCCAGTCTCAATATATTAAAATATAATGATAATTCAATTCATTGTCCCTGGTTAATACATCCCCAATCTTAATATATTAAAATATAATGATAATTCAATTCATTGTCCCTGGTTAATACATCCCCAATCTCAATATATTAAAATATAATGATAATTCAATTCATTGTCCCTGGTTAATACATCCCCAATCTCAATATATTAAAATATAATGATAATTCAATTCATTGTCCCTGGTTAATACATCCCCAGTCTCAATATATTAAAATATAATGATAATTCAATTCATTGTCCATGGTTTATACATCCCCAGTCTCAATATATTAAAATATAATGATAATTCAATTCATTGTCCATGGTTAATACATCCCCAGTCTCAATATATTAAAATATAATGATAATTCAATTCATTGTCTTTGGTCAATACATCCCCAGTCTCAATATATTAAAATATAATGATAATTCAATTCATTGTCCCTGGTTAATACATCCCCAGTCTCAATATATTAAAATATAATGATAATTCAATTCATTGTCTTTGGTCAATACATCCCCAGTCTCAATATATTAAAATATAATGATAATTCAATTCATTGTCCCTGGTTAATACATCCCCAATCTCAATATATTAAAATATAATGATAATTCAATTCATTGTCCCTGGTTAATACATCCCCAGTCTCAATATATTAAAATATAATGATAATTCAATTCATTGTCCCTGGTTAATACATCCCCAATCTCAATATATTAAAATATAATGATAATTCAATTCATTGTCCCTGGTTAATACATCCCCAGTCTCAATATATTAAAATATAATGATAATTCAATTCATTGTCCATGGTTAATACATCCCCAATCTCAATATATTAAAATATAATGATAATTCAATTCATTGTCCATGGTTAATACATCCCCAGTCTCAATATATTAAAATATAATGATAATTCAATTCATTGTCCATGGTTAATACATCCCCAATCTCAATATATTAAAATATAATGATAATTCAATTCATTGTCCATGGTTAATACATCCCCAGTCTCAATATATTAAAATATAATGATAATTCAATTCATTGTCCATGGTTAATACATCCCCAATCTCAATATATTAAAATATAATGATAATTCAATTCATTGTCCATGGTTAATACATCCCCAGTCTCAATATATTAAAATATAATGATAATTCAATTCATTGTCCATGGTTAATACATCCCCAGTCTCAATATATTAAAATATAATGATTCAATTCATTGTCCCTGGTTAATACATCCCCAATCACAATATATTAAAATATAATGATAATTCAATTCATTGTCCATGGTTAATACATCCCCAGTCTCAATATATTAAAATATAATGATAATTCAATTCATTGTCCCTGGTTAATACATCCCCAATCTCAATATATTAAAATATAATGATAATTCAATTCATTGTCCCTGGTTAATACATCCCCAGTCTCAATATATTAAAATATAATGATAATTCAATCCATTGTCCATGGTTAATACATCCCCAGTCTCAATATATTAAAATATAATGATAATTCAATTCATTGTCCATGGTTAATACATCCCCAGTCTCAATATATTAAAATATAATGATAATTCAATTCATTGTCTTTGGTCAATACATCCCCAGTCTCAATATATTAAAATATAATTATAATTCAATTCATTGTCCCTGGTTAATACATCCCCAGTCTCAATATATTAAAATATAATGATAATTCAATTCATTGTCTTTGGTCAATACATCCCCAGTCTCAATATATTAAAATATAATGATAATTCAATTCATTGTCCCTGGTTAATACATCCCCAATCTCAATATATTAAAATATAATGATAATTCAATTCATTGTCCCTGGTTAATACATCCCCAGTCTCAATATATTAAAATATAATGATAATTCAATTCATTGTCCATGGTTAATACATCCCCAATCTCAATATATTAAAATATAATGATAATTCAATTCATTGTCCCTGGTTAATACATCCCCAATCTCAATATATTAAAATATAATGATAATTCAATTCATTGTCCATGGTTAATACATCCCCAATCTCAATATATTAAAATATAATGATAATTCAATTCATTGTCCATGGTTAATACATCCCCAGTCTCAATATATTAAAATATAATGATAATTCAATTCATTGTCCATGGTTAATACATCCCCAATCTCAATATATTAAAATATAATGATAATTCAATTCATTGTCCATGGTTAATACATCCCCAGTCTCAATATATTAAAATATAATGATAATTCAATTCATTGTCCATGGTTAATACATCCCCAATCTCAATATATTAAAATATAATGATAATTCAATTCATTGTCCATGGTTAATACATCCCCAGTCTCAATATATTAAAATATAATGATAATTCAATTCATTGTCCATGGTTAATACATCCCCAGTCTCAATATATTAAAATATAATGATAATTCAATTCATTGTCCATGGTTAATACATCCCCAGTCTCAATATATTAAAATATAATGATAATTCAATTCATTGTCCATGGTTAATACATCCCCAGTCTCAATATATTAAAATATAATGATAATTCAATTCATTGTCCATGGTTAATACATCCCCAGTCTCAATATATTAAAATATAATGATTCAATTCATTGTCCCTGGTTAATACATCCCCAATCACAATATATTAAAATATAATGATAATTCAATTCATTGTCCATGGTTAATACATCCCCAGTCTCAATATATTAAAATATAATGATAATTCAATTCATTGTCTTTGGTCAATACATCCCCAGTCTCAATATATTAAAATATAATGATAATTCAATTCATTGTCCTTGGTTAATACATCCCCAATCTCAATATATTAAAATATAATGATAATTCAATTCATTGTCCCTGGTTAATACATCCCCAATCTCAATATATTAAAATATAATGATAATTCAATTCATTGTCCCTGGTTAATACATCCCCAATCTCAATATATTAAAATATAATGATAATTCAATTCATTGTCCCTGGTTAATACATCCCCAGTCTCAATATATTAAAATATAATGATTCAATTCATTGTCCCTGGTCAATACATCCCCAGTCTCAATATATTAAAATATAATGATAATTCAATTCATTGTCCATGGTTAATACATTCCCAGTCTCAATATATTAAAATATAATGATAATTCAATTCATTGTCTTTGGTCAATACATCCCCAGTCTCAATATATTAAAATATAATGATAATTCAATTCATTGTCCCTGGTTAATACATCCCCAATCTCAATATATTAAAATATAATGATAATTCAATTCATTGTCCCTGGTTAATACATCCCCAATCTCAATATATTAAAATATAATGATAATTCAATTCATTGTCCCTGGTTAATACATCCCCAATCTCAATATATTAAAATATAATGATAATTCAATTCATTGTCCCTGGTTAATACATCCCCAGTCTCAATATATTAAAATATAATGATAATTCAATTCATTGTCCATGGTTAATACATCCCCAGTCTCAATATATTAAAATATAATGATAATTCAATTCATTGTCCATGGTTAATACATCCCCAGTCTCAATATATTAAAATATAATGATAATTCAATTCATTGTCTTTGGTCAATACATCCCCAGTCTCAATATATTAAAATATAATGATAATTCAATTCATTGTCCCTGGTCAATACATCCCCAGTCTCAATATATTAAAATATAATGATAATTCAATTCATTGTCTTTGGTCAATACATCCCCAGTCTCAATATATTAAAATATAATGATAATTCAATTCATTGTCCCTGGTTAATACATCCCCAATCTCAATATATTAAAATATAATGATAATTCAATTCATTGTCCCTGGTTAATACATCCCCAGTCTCAATATATTAAAATATAATGATAATTCAATTCATTGTCCATGGTTAATACATCCCCAGTCTCAATATATTAAAATATAATGATAATTCAATTCATTGTCCATGGTTAATACATCCCCAATCTCAATATATTAAAATATAATGATAATTCAATTCATTGTCCATGGTTAATACATCCCCAGTCTCAATATATTAAAATATAATGATAATTCAATTCATTTTCCATGGTTAATACATCCTTGTACTTTGAAAACAAATGAACTTTTAATTGATTGCCCATTTTATTTTGTTTTTAAATACATGATGAAAAATAAAAATATCTAACATTACCTCCTCCTTTATCAGAAACGAGATGACTTCATTGCTTGAGGCTTTCTCATCTGTGGAGCAGTTCTGACCGATTTATACTGGTACTTTTGTTTCCATCAAGAGTGGCCCTTTTTTTTTTGAATCTAACTTTGCCTTTGTTTATAGTAGTAGGGGCAGTAAATAGGCATAATATCCAGCATCACCCACTTTTCTGTGGGAAGATGAATTTGTTGCTTGTTGTCTGAGAATTCCTCATAAACGAGGGAATGTCATCAGGACGTATTTCTTTCCCCAGAGGGCTCATTTGGAAAACTGGATTTACCCACATAAAAAAACCGGCCGGATGCAAGTAAATAGGGACACTTTTCTCTCTCTCTTTTTCTCTATCTCTATCTCTTTTTTTTTTAAGGAAAACTCTGTACTCGCGTGTGAGACTGTAGTAACAATCTCGAAAAAGAGCACTGAAACAGAAATATGGTGACAGCTTTTGTGAGAGCGAACACAACAATGGTATATAATTTTAGACCAATTTTACTTGGCAAGCAACAATGGTGTGTGTGTATATATATATATATATATATATATAAACAGAAAATGATGCTTGTACTGAAATGAGGTAGGATTATGTTTGTGAGAACTTATCTGGTTAAGGATGCTCGAGTAACTGCTTGCATGTTGAGGTACCTCAATTCGTGTTCTTTTCGTGTGGAAGTAAAGGCTTTTCTGCACGAACCACCTCCGTGGACTTCTGCCGCAATGTAGTCAAGCTGATAACAACCAAGTTTGGGAATGAGTAATGGTTGTCCGAACTGCCATCATAGGGTTTTCTCAAGATGTAGTAAGCCCTGGTCCTAGATGGTGAGTAATAGGGAAGGTGTGAACAAGGAATGGGTTTGCTTTCACCCGTCGACAGCATCTGTCACTGTGGAGTCAGCCATAGTCCTGCTGGGGTTAAAAGGAAAAGAGAAAAAATGTCCGGAACTTGGTGTGCAAGGATTTTCATAAGCTGGCTCATGTGTTACCTGTTGGCCTCTGGAACTCTCTCCACGCCCCTGTTTCCCCAACAGTACCGACATGCAGAGGTTTAAAACTAATGTAAACAGACATCTCGCTGCACAGCTCCCAACTTAGGATGACACCCTAAACCTACTCCCTAATTCTCAGCAGCCCCTTACGTCTACAGTGACGGCCTGCCCAGTTTGGGGTTAAATATCATTAAAAAAAGAAGTAAAAAGACGCTCAATATGCTGGATATCGGCTCCACTGTCAGGATCCACAAAATTGCGCCTGTGATTTACTGTCTGATGTTTATATTTCGACACTCGTTGAAGACGTTGATCCTGAATTGTACAATATGCATGCCATTCATCAGAAAATATTGTCGTCGTTCCAGGATGGATGTATTTATTGATGAGCGAAATTAGAATATTTGCCGAGCGATTTGTAACGGCTAGCATGAATACTTCCTTGGTGTCAATGCTAATTCCTCCAAAAACTGTTGTAAAAATGAAAATAAAATAGTCGTAACGCAATAACAGGAAAGTACATGAAGTTCTTTTAAGGAAAATAATGCTAAAGTGAAATATTTGTTAGCGCAAATATCCGTTCGTCAAACTACAGCATACCAATTTATTGTGCGTAAAGAGAAACAAAAAAAAATGCTATAATTTGAACAAATTTCGACAGGGGACATAACTCAGATTATAATAAAAACGAGTTACTTCCCTTACTAACCGTTTTGATTATTTTCTGTGGATATCATTAAAAAAATTGACAGGGGACATAACTCAGATTGTAATAAAAACGAGTTACTTCCCTTACGAACTGTTTTGATTCTTACGAACTGTTTTCATTCTTTTCTGCGGATATTTTGACAAATAAAAAAAACATGCACATAATTTTAACAAATGTCTCACTACAGTCGACTGTCAAAAAATCATATCCCAACACTAGAACCTTAAATAGGGTCCTTCTAACGATAAAGTATTTCCTTTGTTCACGAGGGCAGAGTTAGACACAAAGTTAAGCTTTAATGACGTATGTAAAGGAGACAGAACTTGTGCTTCGAGAAAAAATCGCACAGTCATAGAGTGATACTCATGAAGCAAGGTTTATTAGAATTATGTATGAAAAAGTTGGGGAATTTGTATTGAAATTGAAAACGCAAACACCACCAAATCTTTACAGAGAGAGAGAGAGAGAGAGAGAGAGAGAGAGAGAGAGAGAGAGAGAGAGAGAGAGAGAGAGAGAGAGAGAGAGAGACAATGATCGAGGCTATTCTGCCGGGTTTCGCCAATATCCACCAGGTTGAAAATGTTATAGTAATTCTTGCGTACGTGGTGCAAGCAGTTATAATAATCGGCCCACAAATACCAAAGAAAAGTATCACAATCCGGTGGATAAGAATGGCTGCGTCCATTGCTTTTATTTCATTTCTCGTCGTCATCGTTGATGTGCTAGAGAAGTATTGCCAACCAGGCATTTTCCAATACATTATGAGATATATTGACCCTTATGAGTATTTCTATAAAAGCAACTTGATATGCAAGGGGTTGGATAAAACAAGTCTGTGGATTTCCTTCAAATCCGCATATTTGAGAAAAGGATCCTTGACCGACACAATGATGGGGGCTACTGCAATTTTTGTGGCCGTACACCTATGGATATTTCTTATCATATATTCTTTTCGAGAACTTGGATATTGTCCAGGACCTGAATCATCCCATTCGCAAAACGATTCCTCCTCTCAACGACGTCCTGGATTAGGTTCCCTTAGAGTTGAAGAAACGGAAAATTGTGATATTTGTAACTCTTTAGGAGACCCGAGGTATTTTAATGAATCGGAATATGATTCAAACCCGCAATCTTTTGCAAGACTTCCACCGGATGAAAACCGGAATCCTTTCATTTAACGGATCCTTTGGATTTAATAAGTAGGTACTTCTACAGAATGTGAACCGAACTGTTTTAACTCTTATCCTAACCCAACCCGACACAAACCTTAAACTAACCATACACTAACCCTTTCTTCTTTTATTTTTAAACCAGAAATAACTTTCTATGCGACATTTCAAATTTGTTTCAGATTCCTTTCAACAACAAATGGTGACAAAGTGTTTAAGTTTTTGATGAACAAAAAATTAAAAAGACAGACTATTAAACGGCGACACCGAAATTGTGTTTCATATTTTTGATATCCCCTTTTTTGTCACGTATATCTTTTTACAATTTGAAATCGTACATTTCTTTATTAATGAATAATAAGTATTTTTTGTGAGAAACGTAAAGCATGATGTTCACTGGGTCCGAGGCGGCCTATAAGCGAAGAGACAAGATTCGCTTTGTGCGACTGGATGGTCATTCTAAAGTGGGTTGTAGAGAATTTTTGATTGCTCAGGTTTTTTGCCATGCCAGAAAAACGTGTAGTTCTCTTCTTTGAGAGCCACTTTATGTGTCACGTATCCTGTAATAAAGCTACATCGATGTTAAGCCTTTTGAGCTCCCTGACGATGATAGCTATTTTACTGGAGTCATTGACCTGTTGTTGATCATCAGAGTTGCCAGGGCACATTGTCCTGAAATTTCAGCATGCTAATCGCAAGATTTGTGGTTGTGTTTTTATTGTTTTTTTTTGTGCCGGGTTTTCAGTCTGCTTGTTGGTTTTTTTTTACCTAGCTCCAATCACCAATTTGAAGCAGGTAGACTGTGACCTTTCTGTCTGGGGGATGCCCAGTTTGAGGTGGGCAGTAGCTTACCAGTGGAACTGCGATAGTCTATCCCACTGTCGGAGACAACCTGTGGCGCCTGCGATTACACCAACGCTCTCCAGGAAAGAGACGATAAGGGCATAAAAAACCAGGGGCATAAAATGCATCGTAGAGTGAGCAGGCTGATTTATCTCAAAATTCAAACTGGTCTAATCCGGAAAAGAATTTAGTAACAACTGATAAGGCTCTTGAGTAGAGACTATAAAAAATACAGTAAGACTATTAAGTGGTGTGAAAGCTTTCACATCAGGTGTTGATAGCTTAGTATGTGAATCTACCAGTTTGCATTAACTCCACCAATAAAGAAAGGCACAGTGAAAACAAAGAAAAATGCATTTATTTACGTGAGGTGCAGGGTCATATTTTTTTAATTTTTAATTTAAAATCTTTTTTTTTAGTAATCCCAGAATAAAAGAATGGTTAGCTGTGAATTTTTTTTTGTATCTACATGAAAACGGTCAGATGTGACATAGATTTTATCTTAGCACTTCCCACGTCTTTGCTGTGAAGTAATTCCATGATACAACTGAAAGAAAATATGAGACGCCATTATTAAAAAAAAGGTGAAATGTTCGAAGTCGAGATCACCAAGTTGTAGAAATGGGATAGTATTGTGAATGGTATAGAGGAAAGAATTGATGCATCCTCTGGCCTTGTTGGGTATGAAGAAAAATGGTTTACCATAGTTTGGTTATAATGGCAAACTTCTACAATGTGTTCTTCAGAATTATGTGATCTATTCCCTGCTTCGCTGTTTTGATACCTCATTGTAATACAGTTTCCTATTCCAGTAGCTTCTTTCCAAGAACCGCAGCCTTGTGGAACTCTCTTCCTGCTGACTGTTTTCCTCTTACCTATAATCTTGGTCTTTTCAAGACTAAGGTCAATAGGCATCTCCTGTCTTTGCGATAATCATATTTCGTTCTTGTTAGCTCCTTACATCAAGTGACTTCATGCCTTGTCTGGAGCGATTTTCATTAAAAAAAAATAATTCATAAAATAATGAATACTTTAAATGAATTTGATCAATGCAACAGACATGGTCGGGAAAGAGTTATATAGACAAGAATACAAAAATATGCTGAGTCAGTAGATATGCATGTACTATAAAAGTAAGTTTGAGTCTGGGTCTTTCATTTAGCTTAACTCAAGTCGAGACTAATGGCGAGACAGGAATATGATGTCTTCTCACCTTGATATTTAAACATTGAAAAATGTGGGAAAATGTTTGGCCAACGTGTCTTCCGCGCAAAAATGTTCTAACTCTGTAGTGTCGTAATCTTTAGTTGGAACGTACATTTCGAAACTGCGACGCAAATCCAAATAGTATCTTAGTTGTCTCCCTTACCTCAGCCATTCTGGAAATTAAAAGAGTTATCCCCCTTGTACATTATATGATGAGTGTGTAATCTGAGTCTAAAAAATAGGCTCAATTCTGATGAGCTCAGAGGAAGATTAGATATGGACAGAATATTGAGATATGTGTAGAAACAATGTGTGTTGAAACAATAAATGAGAGCGCTTGGGTTAGTAGATGTTCATCAGTTGAGATAGCAGGGTCACTTGGAAGGGGAAGGCCAAGGAAGACATTAGTGGAGGTTATAAGAATGTACGTGAGAGAAAGAGGGATGAATAAAGACCTGGTCAGAGATAGGTTAGTTTGGAAGTCAGTTTCTTAAAAGTTCCTTAAATTGACGCTAAACTGATGATGATGATGATGATGCCTGGATGTGGAAAGACTTGGATATACGTTTATTCAATAAATAGGTAGTAGACACAAATTCAGGTGTGGTTTAGAAAAGCCAGCACACAAGAAGTAATGCACTCTGGCTCTGCAGAAATGCCTGAGCAGCCCCATCAGCATTCTGACGCGATTAGCAATAAACTAACTCTTTCATAAAGAGAAGGTAAAAGCTTAGTAGGATAAACCGGCTGAAACTGAACGGAACCATGCCTCAGCTCCACAGAGCAGGGTCAGAAAAACCCACAACGGCCCACCCTCTGTCGGGCTAATCATCGAGAATGTATCCTCGACTGGTATTAATAAAATTTACTCAGGCTGTGCCAGGTCTTAATGTATATGCAATAAGTAATATAGTGTTAAATACTAGTGGGTACCTCAACTGGTACACATAATAACTAAATATATTTTGTGCATGTGGCCTCGTATAGATGTGTAAACAGGATATATTGTAGACAAAGGGGTCAGCGGAGTTCAAACAGATGATCTTCAGAAAATAAGTTATATTGTGAGAACTGGAAGCAACTGTGTTTAGCTGAGTATTACATCAGACAGGTGATTGAGAGGGTAGTGGTTGTTGTCTTGAGAGTCGTGCCTGGAAGTTTTAAGGGACAAGATGTGTCGGAAAATGATCTAATAAATTGCTAGAATAATTAAGCCATGCGCTTATAAGATAAGCATTACCACCCTCTCTCTCTCTGTCCCCCTTGCCTTGCAACTATAGACGATCATTAGGCTGACAGAAATAATGCATTCTCTTCCTAAAAGATCCAGTTTTAAATGTGTTGATTAGAAATTATCTTATAAGATGAGATGGTTTTATCACAGCTATGAATTATCCTCGATCTTGGAGGGCACGGCGACAACATGCTTGTAGACTCAGACATCGCCCCAAAAACAAGGTATGATTGAAAGTAAGTTTGAACGCTAAATTTTTGATGACTAATAACAATTACTATACTATCGCAGAAACAGGGATCAGGAAGGGAATTCCAAAAGCAATTAATTACTAATAATTTAATAATCAATGTTTTATATTATTATTTTATTATTTATTCATATTATCATTTTATTATATCTATAGTTTATATCGCTTTATTGTAAGTTAGCTTAAAAATAATAATTAATTGAGAATTTGCCTAAAACATTATGCGATGTGAGGTTTGGGATCAAACTGTGTTAAATCAGAGATGAGAATATTTTTGTTTATTCAAAGGTGTTTCAGTTATATGTACTATTTCTTAGTTGTGCATATATGATATACATATATAAATTATGTATATGATATACATATATGAATTATATATATATCAATACATATATGAATTATATATATGATATACATATATGATATATATAAGTGATCTACATATATCATATACATGTATGATATATATATATATATATGATACACATATATGATATACATATATTATATACATATATGATATACATATATGATATGCATACATTGATTGCTCAAAAAGTATAGTTAATCACGGCCCCTTAGGGGTCAGGTGAGCTAGACCATATAAACTCAAAGGCTTAGGGATCTCACTTTTTTCCCATTATCATGAAACGTCTTCACATAAGATGAGTTCACATGATTGCACATATTCACAACCCTTCATTCTGTATATTTACCATTTACTGCTTTCATATTGTTTTTTATTACTTGCCGAAGTAAAATTGAGTGTTCAATTAATACACACAGTTGTTATTCCTTTTCTTCAAAAGCTGTCACCCCAGTTCGACTTTCACTGCTTATTTTCAAGTATTATCCTCATTTTCTCTCGATCAATAGATGAACTTTATTTCATGTATAGTAATGGCAGTAATTGCTATTAGTAATAAGTTAGGTTCTCACATGCTACATTTGAGGTATTAATCCTAGCTGCACATTTGCCAGGCCTGTTATAATAATTGCCTTGCATTTAGTTGTAATTATAGTTCTCACACTCTCACCCTAGTCGTATGGTTGCCAGTTTTGGGACAGATATTATCTTGAATTCAATAGTAATTTACATATCCATATATTTTCTCTTGGTTGTGCTGCCAGGCATATTATGGGCATTGCCTTGCAAAAAAACAAATACCCGCCTCTAACTAAACCTTCTAGCCATCTTCAATAAATAAATAAATAAATAAATAAATAATAATAATAATCATAATCATCTTCTTCTTCTTCTTCTTCTTCTTCTTCTTCTTCTTCTTCTTCTTCTTCTTCTTCTTCTTCTTCTTCTTCTGCTTCTGCCGCCACCGTTTAATGTCCGTTTTACATGCTGGCATCCGTTGGCCAGCTTTAACTAACTTACTTCCAAACTAACCTATCTCTGCCCAGGTCTTTATTCATCCCTCTTTCTCTCTAATTAATCCTTATCACTTCCTCCCACGTTTTCTGTGACCTCCCCCTGTGGGCTGCATGTGCTAATTCAACTGTTCTACATCTGCTAACCCAAGGACTCTCATCCATTCTTTGAATGTGGCCATACCATCAGTGTCTCCTGTTCTGCACACATCTCCCTCTGCTGTCCAGAACTAATCTTCCTCTGAGATTATCAGATCTAAGCCGGTCTGTAAGACTCACATTACACATACATCGTATCATTCTCATATCATTACACTAGCAACTACTTCACCCTGTGCACCAATAGTATCACCAAGGTAACAAGACTTCTAAACAACTTGAATAGCTTCACAACAAAAGATCTGAATAAAGATATAACCTTTATTAATAGTTTGTCTTAACAGACTATAAAAAATATAAATGAGACATGCAACGTAGACTACACATATAATTAAATACATCAGTCCTAATACAGATAAAATGCACTATTTATTGCTAATACCTTGTTGAACTTAGAAATCGTTATGTCGAACTAGGGAGCCTATACATAATTTCGAAGGTAGATTGTTCTTGTTCCGTCAGCCATACCCAAGTAGAAGTGTTAAGTTATTTTAAATTTTATTCTTAGTCATTATTGGCATGCAACGCAACGGATAAAGGCACCGGTTATAAAGCTGTTCTAAGCGTTAGTCTTCTGCACAAAAGGCAAGGCAAAAAAAATAACCAATAGATTTTTTTTTATGAAAACATAAAAAATATGTTACAATTTAAAAAACGTAAACAAAATAACATCTTATCTCTATAGAGAGTTTTTTCTGATATCAGTCATGATTAAATAGATCCTTCTAGACTGAGGCAATTTAATTTTTTAGGGAAGCTGGATTTTCATACAAATAAATAAATTAAAAAAAAAAACGGCGTTGTGTCTAATGTGAATGTTTTTTATGTATCGATTCTTGATTAGACAACGGCTCAAATCAGCAGTTTCTTTCAATTAATCACAAGCGTGGAAATACTCACTGCCAAATTTTGCACATACTATAACGACCCAAACACAGCGTTTTTTTTCTTTCTCTCTTTCCTGCTTTCTTTCATAGATAGCACATGTGCATGCAATATTATCCTGCCTAGGCCTTCTGTGTCCTAAAGTCTCTCAACAGACACAAGGAGAGACACGCACAAACTACTAAACATAGCTACAGCATATACACACTGCAAACCAAAATAATGTACACAGTTCATACACACACTCTATCACTAACAAAACAGGCATGCTAATATGCAGACATATCTACAATGGCAATCCCATTTATACACACACTGTGACATAAACTCGAATGGCGCCAGCCGAAATGAACACGTCTACAGACTAAACAACTTCTCTTCACTTGTAATGTTCTAAGACTTTCTTAACTTTTTTATTCTACCAATTCCTTAACTTTTGTTGTGCCAATGTTATTTTGTATTGATAGATTTTGTCATTCTGTTTTATTTATTTATTTATTTTTTTTACCTTTTTATGTTTTTTGTTTTTTTATCGAAAAATATAAATGATGGTCTGCTGCATTAGCAGAATACATGTAAACAGCTTGGAAAGTATGCAGAAAAGTAAATGTTTTTAAAATGTTATATCGATAACTTTTCTTTAGCATATATCTTTCTAAAACATTTTAGACATTCATTTAAAAGTGTACAATTTCATTCTTATTTTTCGGTAAAAAAAACAAAACATGGATTAATGGCTACAAATTTACGGGAATTTCTGGCCTTTTGACCCAGATCAAAGTGTAGTATCTGTTCCGATGGATACTATACCCTATAGACCGGTATCGTCTTGGCCTTCGGGTCTTGATTCCGTCGGTATGTGGGTTTGTCCTGTGCAGTTCTAGGAGGTCCACCCTCCCAGGCTTTGCTTTCCTCTCTTTGGGGTGGAGTAAGTTTATTGCTTACTGGCTGAGGCGGCCCTACTGGGGAATGTCAACGGGGCTACCCAGGCACTTTTTGTAGGCCAGAGTGCTCATCTTCTCAGGCGCTGGCTTTTCAAATCACACTTTCCCGACCTTGTGTCACATCTTACCGCTGTGGGAGGAAGATAACCCCCCCCCCAAAAAAAAAATACTGTAATCGCCTAGAAAAATTAGTTTTAAAAACTAAAAAAATAATTATCAATATTTTCTTAATCATCAATTTTATACTAAAATATAAGTTATAGTAATATATATATATATATATATATATATATATATATATATATATATATATATATATAAGTTATAGTAATAGTATATAGTAATATAAGTTATAGTAATAATTATTTTTCAAATCGATCAATAAATAAAACTCCGGTGTTATTTCATACCTCAGACGGACAGAGTTTAAGCCATTGTTGAAGTGGCTTGTTCTCTGTCGGGTATGATCCTGAGAAGGGTTAGTCTGTTGCTAATCGCCTGAGGCGCCTCTACCGGGAATGCCGAGGGTGTCATCTAAGCATTTTTTTGTAGTCCAGAGTGTTCTTCCTCTAAGTGCGTGCTATTCAAATCCCACTTTCCCGACCTTGTTTCACATCTTCCGTCATAGAAAAGAGATAAATAACACCAATAAATGAAACTCTGAATTATCTCCCTTATAGATGTAAGGGAGATAATTCAGAGTTTCACAGTTGTTCCCCTTTGAATCTCAACCCGACAAATGAATTTCATTTAATTCAACAGCGACATGAAGATTAATTGAATCAGGAAATTTCATGTATCAACCCATTTTGCTAAAATAAATGTAAGTTACATAAAGAATCTTAAAAAACAAAAACAAAAAAACAATCAGTTAATATTTGAAACTTAATTTTTTAAAAAATGCCCCATGTTTACATCTTTTGAGTAGAAGGGAAAAACCTTTGCCTTTTCTGTTTTGAAAATTCTAAAGATCAGCTTTTATAAAAGTAACATGTTTATCAATTAAAAATGTTCAATGTATTTTTCCATTTCTATATCTGAAATTATTTATTGACACCTCCAAACCATGTGGACCTGATCTAATCCCTGAACTGGTCCCTGTCCCCTCCAAACTTTTCAACAAATGCCTTGCCGAATATTGCTTCCCTGATAGCTGGAAATGTCTTCGAGAATTCTGGTGAAATAACTGACCGTCTCAATTATCGATAACATTTTAAAATCTTTAATCAATAGTCTTTAATCGATGGTCTGTCATCTCGTTCATGTTAAACGTTTTTCTGACCATCAGTATGGATTTAGGTAAGCACATTCTACCACTGGACAAGGCAGGTGAAGCTAGGACGGTAGTGCTTGTTATATCTAAAGCCTTTGACAAGATCTTGCATGAAGGTCTTTTTATGAGAATTAATTCGTATGGCATTACTGGACGTATATTTAATACAATCAGATCCTTCATAGCCAAAATAAAGATCCAGGTTGTCCTCGATGGCCGTTCATCCAAACAACATGACATTAATGCGGGTGTACCCCGTGGATCGATCCTTGGATCTTTATTGTTCCTGATTTTCATAAACGATCTCCCTGATGCAATTGCATCCAAGATGGCTATAGTTGCTGACACCGAGCTCTATTCTCGACATGTGGCTAAAACGAACACGCAGATATCATAGGCAATGGCTGAATCTTTAGAAAATGACCTCCAGTCTGTAGTGGAATGGGGACATAAATGGATGGTAACATTTAATGCTACTAAGACAAAGCTCCTTTCCTTTAACAATTATAAGAAACCTTTTAAATTACAGATTGCCATATTTAATAGTATCCTAACCCTAACCCTAACCCTACCCGAGAGTCAAACATTCCAATTCCTCGGCCTAACATTCACAGCTAACATGAATTTTTTTCCTCACCACCAATTTTCATATTTGTTTACTTTTCTTTTTCATCTTGACTTTTCAGTTTTTTCATACTTGGAGGGGAAACACCTTTACTGAAAAGAAAAGAAAAATATTAAAACAAAATATATAAAGTGAATATTATAAAGCAATTTTACGGGCTGTTGCACCTGAACTATTTGAACCTTTAGCAGCTATTTTCAACCTTTCACTGACTACCGGAGTTGTTCCTGTTTATTGACGGGTGACCACAATCTGTCCTATCTTTAAAAAAAGTGACAAAGAAAACCCAATGAATTACAGACAAGTGAGCCTCACCTCTATCGTCTCAAAATCAATGGAAGTTCTACTCGAACGAGCAATCATGGCTCATCTTTCATTGCTACCATCTCTCCATCTCAACATGGTTTCATTCCAAAACGTTCATGTCTCACAAATTTACTGATAGAAGAATGGGTTACAAGTATAATGGACGATTGAGATACTACTGGCATGATCTTTTTATGCTTTGCCAAAGCCTTGTATTCTGTCAATCGCCGCTTACTTTTATATAAACTAAACACCTATGGTCTTCATGAATCGGTTATGAAGTAGATAAGATCCTTTCTTGGTGATCGTACATACACAGTTCGGATAAATGGCAGTCTGTCATCTGAAATCGATGCTTGCAGTGGTGTTCCTTAAGGCTCCGTGCTGGGTCCTATTCTCTTTCTACTTTTTATAAACGACATGCCAGAAGTGATTTGTGGAAACGTGCTCCTATTTGCAGATGACATCAAATTAGTAGCTCGTAAAAGCGAAATTGACAATCTTAAGTCTAGCCTTCAACGAGCATGGAAATGGTCCATTGAATGGAACTTGTACCTTAATGTCAATAAATGCTGCTATATTGCAGTGAGATCTCCTTCTCACTCAGCTCTTACTCTCGGCGGTGACACGGCTCTGCTCAAAGAAGGCGAACGAGACAAAATATATTGGCCTTCTGATCGACTCGTCCTTCAAGCCATCAAAACATTGCATTCAGGCTGCAAACAAAGCAAGAAACACAATTTTTCATTCAATACTCTTTCTGCAAACTTACTCCAGAAATATTCTTACCACTTTATGTCTCCCTCGTCAGACCACTATTAGAGTATGGTGTCCAGGCCTCTGCTCCATATCTAATACGTGATATCCAGCATCTGGAGAGAGTTCAAAGACTGACTACTCGAATGCTGCAGGGTCTATTGAATCTACCTTATGAAAGCCGACTCAAGAAATTTAACCTTTTCTCCCTTGAGCGCCGACAATTACGTGGTAATCTAATTTTGGCCTACAATCTCCTCAATGGTCATTACGATATATCTCAGGACCTATTATCCATTCTTGCACCAGAAAGAGGTATATGCTGACACCACAAGAAACTATTTCACCGCCGATTTCGATTGAACTGAAGGAGGGCCACCTTCTCAATCAGCATCCCTGCACCTTGGAATAGTTTCCCAAGAGAGGTAATAAATGCGCCAACAATGCATCAATTCAACGTGAATTTGGACATGTGCTGGGCTACTGTATCCTCTTCTGTGTAAATGTCTACCACCCTTTCTTTATATGGTAACTGAAATATGCTTGTTTTATTTTTTGCCAAATTGATTGAATTAAATTGAAAAAATCATCAAGGGGAATAATTCATATTCTGTGTAAGTTTCTACCACCCTTTCCTTACATGCCAACTGAAATATGCTTGTTTTATTTTTTGCTTAATTTTGAATTGAATTGAAAAAAAAAATACATTGAAGATACTGCCAAGGCTACTTCAAGTAAAGTGGACTCCCTCTACCGTGCTAGAAAACTTCTCACACCTGTCAGTATCCTATATCTCTACAAAGTCACCATTCGCTTATGCATGGTGCATTGTTGTCACATCTGGGCTGGTGCACCAACCACTAGTCTCTCATTCTTTAGACAGAGTTAAAATAAGAGCCTTAAATTAAATGGGTTCTGCACTGTCCATCAAGCATGATCCCCTGTCCCATCGCCGCAATGTTGCATCCCTGTGCTTGTTTTACAAGTACTTCAATGGAATGTTATCCGATTAACTTGCTGCTCTTGTGCATCCTCGACGTAAACACACTCGACCACCCCGACAATCAACAAATTCCCAACCCTTTCACTGTAGAGGTCCCCAGATACCAGAAGGCTTTCTACTCTAATAGCTTCTTTCTTCGAACTACTAGCCTTTTAAATTCCCTACCTGCTCTCTGTTTCCCTTACTGTACCAATATGCAGAAATTAAAATGTAATGTGAACAAACATCATACTGCACAACTTCCCACTTACAGGTCCTCTTTAAATCTGGCCCCTAAATCACAGTAGACCCTTACGTCTCAGTTGCAATGCCCCTTGTCTGGGGTGAATAAAAATAATTTAAAAAAAAACAAAAAAACAAGGTCCTCCTAATAAACGACAAATTTTATATATTTATTTGTATTGCATATATTTTACTTTATGTATTGCATAAATGATGTAATGATATTTTTCAAATAAAGAAGAAGAGAATGCTGGGATCTTGGAGAAGCTTATTGTCACCCAAATCCCAGAGAAGACCAATTGTCCTTACCAGCGAGAAATCAATGGTATGGGGCTGTTGCGATACCGCATCGTTATTGAAAAGAGGTGAATAATACTGGAAATCTGGGGAGGCTTATTGTCACTCAGACTCCAGGAAATACCACTGGTTGCTGTCGGTGATCAATCACTAATGATGATCTGTGTGAGAACTCCTAGTGAGTATAAATAATAATAATAATAATAATAATAATGTTATATTATGAAGGGCCCTGAAAAGAGAGTAAGTCTACTAGTATTGATTGTGACCGGTGTGAATTGTTCGATTCAGTGCAAATTGAGCTGTCATCTGTTTTCAACAATGAAATCCAGGCACAGGAATGATTCACGCGTCTTGTGATCTGACAATGGACTTTGGGGAAACAAGTTTCAATCAAAGGTTAAAGGGCATGCCCCACCAATAATTGACAAAAGCTAGGATAGATTAAACCCCCAACGAAAATCAAAAGACAATTTTTAAATAGGGATTCTCTGAATAAGTGCAGAAAAAAATAAATAAAGATTTGTTCGGACGACTAACCTTTTGCAAGCAATAGATAAAAAGGTCAAACAATGATCAACGGAAATGAACTGAGATTAAAAGCAGAAATTAAGACTGTGTATGAAAACAAAAGGTGTCATAAAAGAAATTAATTACGCAATGAAAATTGTTCTAACATATAATTTCATATGCAGAAAGAGGAGGGGGGCAGATGGAAAGTCATCACTCAGTGAGAGAAAGAGAGAGAGAGGTGCATTAAGACGAACACTAGAACGGCGGGGGAAAAGATACGCCCAGGCGTTAGTATAAAAAAGCCCGGCGGTCGAGATTCGAGCAGTTTTGGCTTGAAGGTTCGAGGGGCGAGTATCACAAGAGAGAGACCCAGCGTGGCGAACTCTAATTTCTTTCTTGAAACACTATAAACTCTGAATTTATTTCGCCAAGAAAGATACATTTTCGTTGACAAGAGTTAATCGTCGGGCGTTTTTCTCTTAAGACTTTCACGATAAACACTTTCGAAGGATACTCGAGAAATCTCTCCGTTAACGGTTAAGGGGAAGCAACTCCGCCCGCTGAAAATAAGAAAAAATTGTTTTTTCGCCGAACCAAAGCTTTTTCGACAACAAACTTTTCGCCAGTGTGCGCGTCTGACCTAAGAGACCGTTCCGAGAAACGACCCCGGAAGGAAGGAGATGTAAAAAGACACTTTTCGCAAAAGAACCACAAACGCAGACTTTTTATTAGGGACACAAAAAACAAATATACATGTCCAATCTTTTTCCCACAGGTGTATCAATTAAGAAGAAAAAAAGTAAAGATAATAATGTCTTCATATTACTGTGTTCACGTTTTTGCAACCTGTTTCCTGCCCCACATGCCCTGAGCGACAGTGTATTGCAACAACAACAACAACAACAATAATAATAATAATAATAATAATAATAATAATAATAATAATAATAATAATAATAATAATAATAATAATAACAGCAACAACAACAACTATTATTATTAGTAGTACTAGCAAATATACGCTCCCTCCGGTCGCATATTTTTGCTAGGCTGCCGCGTCAGAAATGACGCTAGTATGTAATTTGGGTAGAGCTTTTTATCACTACAATTAATTTAAATAATATATTGCACATGATGAGTAACATCATTAATAAAAAGATAAATTAAGTTTGCATTATTTTGGTTTGTAGCAACCGTAAACAGTTTTTGCATTAAAAATAAATGTAAAGAAAATAAAAATGTTAAGTAAAAATTGAATGTAGTATTTATAATAGTGTAGTAGTAACGAATGAAAGTTAATAAGAGAAGGAAAAGAAGAAATAATTGTTACCTTATATACGATTCTAAAAACAGTTATTTACTTGCCCAGTAAAAGGTGTCGTCTGCTCGCATTTCTTTACACCCAATCGTTTTGCGCCAAATCCAGGTCAGAATATAATAAGTAATATTTTATGTCTTTCAAAGCGGAAAAAAGGTGTATGTAAATTAAAATAAACAATTAAAAAAACAAAATACCGACCCTAACCCTAACGACGAGGTAAAAGTTAGCGCGTGTCCTAAAGTGAAAACTAAATTCGTTATAAGGTGTGTGTGTGTGTGTTTAAATAGTAATTTTTAAATCAATTATTATTTTAATTAAGCAATTTGATTCAGTGAATTCAATGGCTAATAAGATTAAGAAGATAAACACATTTAGAACGGGTTGAAAAATAAATAAGAGGAAAATTATCACGGTGAATGCCAGCGTTGTTGTTTACATTTTAAATAATGCGCCGTATTAACGCTGGCTGTTTAATCAGTTGCACCATATTGAATTAACGGAGGGAGGGATGGGAACCACTGATTAAACAGCCAGCGTTAATCCATTCGTCATAGTTATATTAACTACGTAACGCATTTCATGTATGTATGTGTCTGTCTAAATTATAATTATAAGTAAGATTATTAGCGAGCAAAATAGCGCAAATACATGTTGAAATATGAAGAGAACAATCATGAGTGTTTATTTGCAAATACTAATTTATTAGAAGTTAAAAAGCAATTGATTATGTAAATTAGGAAGTACGCATAGTGTTTATAGCGGTTTTTTTAATAGTATATAATGAAGCTGGCGGACTTAATAAATAGTCATAGTACTCTGATGGAGTTTCGGCTTCAGACAGACAGATACATAAACTTCATTATTAATAGATTAGTAACAGCAGCAGCAGCACTTCAAACTGGCCATGGCTGATGGAATGAAAACAATCTGTGGATTAAATAAAGTTCCACATAAAATTCCACATAGGTTCTTGAATTCGGCATAAAGATTCTCAATTTCAAAACATGAGGAAGGTCAAGGGTAACATCGGCCGAAACGAATAGTGAGAATAGTAGCCCGAATCAATCTAAATAATACAAGGGGGAAAAGGTTGCATTTTAGAAATAATTTTAAAAGTTTTAAGATAATAGAAACAACGTGAAAATATTTTCTTCTTAGTTACGTTTCGCGACAAAAAAATAAAATAAATTACAGGACAGAAATACTTTCTGTTTTTGTAAAAAAAAACAAACACACCATATTTGTCTCTTTGATACGACAGAGACACGTGTCCTTATGGCTGGTAGCAAAGTCTAGTATCTGTTCTGATACTACACTTGTAGTGAGAAGAAATCCTTCCAGACTGGGGCAATTAAAATATTTGTCCATATTCAGAGTTCTCTTTTTTACGGAGCTGGATTTCGCCACTGTAAACTCTGCCCTAACTCTGCCCTCGTTTGGACGAAATTAAATTTATTTAAATAATAGCAGCTTATTCGTCTAGAAAAAAAAATAGCTTGAGAATTAAAAAAAAAATTACCGATATTTTCTTTAATATATACATTTATATTATATTCTGGTAGGAACGAGCTCCGAGAGACCGCTTGGATATTCCGGGATAACTCCCTAGTTATCTATTGGGGGTTGTCTGGTCCTGTGCAGTTCTAGGAGGTGCACCCTCCCAGGCTTTGCCTCCCCTCTTTGGGGAGGAGTAAGTTTATTGCTTACTGCCTGAGGCGCCCTACCGGGAATGCCGACGGGGCTGCCCAGGCAATTTTTGAATGGTCAGAGTGCTCACCTCGAGCCCTGGCTTATCTAATCCCACTTTCCCGACCTTGTGTCACATTTTACCTTGTGGGAGGTAGATAAATAGTACCTCCCTAGTTATCATCCGAGCTAACGTCATAGCCATTATAACGTAACGTCATCTCGTCACAAAACGAATCTGGCTGAAACGTTGCTGGACAGAGGAATGGCAGGCAGCAGATAAATCAAGGTTGCACAGATTTGTGGAGGACCCGTATAACCTACAAGGCATTGACCATCCTCGCCGGCAGTGGATAATGCTCAACCGCCTCAGGACAGGTGTCGGCCGTTTCGCCGCGACCATGAAAGGATGGGGACTAAGGGATTCGGCTGTCTGCGACTGTGGTCACTCTGAACAGACAGTAGACCACATCATCGAGTCATGCCTTAAACATCGACCACCCAGCGACGAAGCTGGCATAGCTGTGCTAGACAACAAAACATTAGCATGGCTTTTCACAACCGAGCTGGTGATCTAACAGTGAGATGCTGTGAAGCAAACGAAAGAAAAAAGAATCTCGTAACTCCAAAGACTTGATGAAGCAAAAACAACGACATTGTCCTCGTGTGGAGGCAAGTAAAAAGAGACTTATTGAAATACACTTTTATTTCCAATGAAATTATTTTACAAGTGTTTCGTTATAACATATCATTTTAAGGTGCTTATGCATATCAACCCTGACATTGAAATATTTAAAGAATGTATAAACTTTATTATGTACTTACGTGTTAGCTGAAAATAAGATTGTGCAGAAAAAATGACGCAAATTCATCCAGTAGTTATTAAATTATAAGAAAAAGAAGAAAAAATGATTTTACGTACATTTTGACATTTTTGTAAACAATGGAGACCCCCAAACCCCGAAATCGTGAAAATAGGAGTTATCGTCCTTGACCACTGGAAAATGGTGGAAATATCTACCGAGTGATAAAATCGTTTTTTATTTATAATTAAATAAATACTGGATGAATTTGCATAATTTTTGGTGTACAGTCTTTTTTTCATCTACCACGTAAGTACATAACAAAGTTTATACATTTCTTTAGCTATTTTAGTTTTAAGAGCGGTCTAACATGTCAGGGTTGATAAGCATAACACAAATTTTAAGGATCAAAGAAACACGTATTGTTTTAAAGCGACTAAATATATTAAATCTTGCCAATGTAAGGGAGATAATTCTGAGGTAATTCTAGGGGTTATTCCCATTTAAATCTTAAATCGCGAAATGAATTTCGTTAATTTTAGCGTCGATTGAAAACAATTTGAATTAGAAAATATTATCGATTAATCCATGCAGCTTGTATAATTAATGAAATAAAAGCAATCATTTTATATTTCGGAATTTTTTAGATGAGGGTTGATAATTTGTAGAATTTGTGTTAAGTTTTGAGGGGTAGAGCGTAACATCGTGGTAGACTATGAGTCACGAAGACATAGAAGAAAAGACAAGACTAGAATGGGGTAACAATAATACGTGCGTATTGCACAACTTTTATTCTCGGACTGAAGATACAATTTTGAAAGAACAAATTTGGCGCCTAATTTTCATGTCACGTGATACCTCCGCAGCGCAGTAATTATCACGTAGTGCAGTTTTTCGGAAATGAAAGGACGATGGCCTTATCACCACTTGGTTGAGTGGAACTATATTCAGTTGACAATTCAACAATTTGGTATAATCGGACTACAATTCTCATCTTGGATGTTTTTATCACAACGTTTCGGCCGATGTATCCTCTGACATTCTTCAGGTGTACTTTGTCGAACTCGGGAATCTTTCTGGCGAACTCAGGAATCTGGACGGAATTTCGAACGGAAACCGTTATTAAATCCACGGGGGTAGCATGCTCTCGTTCCATCTGCCATGACTGGGAAGAAGTCTTCAGTAATTCGCAATTCTTCGTATCGCTCGCATTGAGGATTGAACCTTCAATCTTCAGATGACTGTCACTTAGAACTGAATTTTACTTAGTACCATATCCACGTCGCCATTTTTCATTTGAACGTAAAATGAAAGTGTTTAAACAGAATTTGAACGTTCCATATTAAAAAAAAAGAAGACCGTAAGTTACATAATGTGATAAAATAAGTTAAATGGGTTACGTGCCATGGAGTTGCTGATGATCGGAAGAGGGTCGGGTCACGACCATCATAATATAACCAGACCAGAACACTGGAAAATAACGTCATGCTCTAAAGTAACAACCGAGATCTGCCGAACAGTCAGACTATTGGAATTTTGACCCCCTCCTTCCCTTAAAATTTAGGAAATCAACCAATTTTAATGACATTTGCAGTATTTATCAATTAACGGAGTATAATTAAGCCATTTCTTTATTAGAAATCTGTGTGCAAATGTATTATTTCGTGTATTTTGCATAGGCTGGACAGCAAACATTAAATTAATACTTAATAACAAAATGGTGTTGTCATAATTTTTTAATTTTTAAAACATGAACATTTTTCTTTGAAAAATAATTTGCCTGATTTAATATTCATTCTTTAAATAAGTTCATTCGTTCCGGATTATTTTTAATGTTTGAGTTGATTATTATGACAACCTGGTGTACATCGAATAAAAAGACTCAGTTATGCTGCATGGAAATATCTGTTGGTTTATAAACACAAGACGACAAATCCCTATTCTTAGGCAGTTTTATTCTTTATATGAACATTTCATTATCATTAGTTTTAGCTGAATAATTTGATAAAAGTTGCTCTCATTTCCGAAAAACTAAATGATGTTTCTTGATCGTTTTTTACTTAAAAGTAAATCAAACATGAAAAGTAAATCAAACATGAAAGATTACGAATTCAGTTAAGTAACGCGAAATCAATAATTCAAAATAATTAATTAATAGAACATTTATTAAAAGCGCAGGACCAAGTAGTGGCTACTACTTCTTCTCATCAACCCATCATGTCAACCAAATATTTCTATGTACTTGCATGACATTTTTCTTAAAATTATCACCCTGAGGAAGTCTTACAAATAAAGACGAAACGTTGAAGAATACATAAAAAACATTTTTCGGTTTTTACTTTTTCATATATATATATATATATATATATATATATATATATATATATATATATATATATATATATATATATATATATATATATATACTCTGTAATAGACTTTTACGTCCTAATTATTTTAATTTTGATTAATTTAAATTATACTCTATCTAGATTTTTATTTAAAATAAAATACATTCTTATTATATTTATTTATTTATTTATTTTATTTTTACTGATCTTTTATTATTTTATTTCTCAATTTTACTTTCTTATTTACCTTATCTAGTCTCATTTTATTTTATTACTAGCAGAGCTAATCGACGTGGCCCGGGGCGATAAAAAAAAGTAGAAGAAATTAAATAGTGTGTGTAACATCTTTATATAAAATTTCAATCTCTCTTCCTCTCTCTAGCCGTTCCCATTATTCCCCCCTCCACCCAGCTCATTCCTCTCTTGTTTTAATGTGTTAAAAATAATCATAATGTAATTAATTTAATGGAACTATCTGTTTTAAATGTAATACTGTAATCTTACATTTATTGCTCCTGGACAACGGGGAGTTGTACAGAAGATTTTGACTTACACAAATATATTACTGTAATGTGAGTAAGGAGGCATTCAAAGCATTGTCAAAAGTATAGTTAAATCAAAGTATAAAGAGAAGTGATGTTAATAATGATAATTTTCTTGTTCCATGAAATAACTACAGTTTGTACCCTTCTCATTTACTAAACACACCATTGTAATGGTAGTAAAGAGACTTTCACAGAACTGTCAAAGGTACAGTTAAAATCAAAATATAAAGATAATTAATGTTGATAATGACAATTCTTTTTGTCATAAGATATACCACTTAACAGTAATAATACGATATTAATTTCATGACTCACGGCAACGCTAATACCCTTTCTCGTATACAAAATCATGAAAAAACACGGTAAACTTGTTTTATTTTATCTCAGAAAACGCTGTCTTTAAACACACCTACTCTATCTATTGTATTGAGCACTTTTGCCATAAGATATACCACTTAACCGTATTAATAATATATTATGAGTTTATGAGTCTCGGGAAACATGTATAGCTTTTCTTGTATACAACATCATAAAACACGGTAAACCTCCTTATACCGTACAACGATGTGTTTAAACACACCTGCTCTATCTAGGATATTGAGCACTTTTTTGATTACCATATACCACTTCCCATATGAAATACTGTAATATTACTATTATGACTCCCGGCCAACGCCGAATAGATTTTCTTGTATAAAATAGTATAATTAAAAACATGGTGTTATTTTTACGGAAAACGGGGTCTGTAAACATACCTGCTCTAGTCAGGATATTGAGCACATTGGATTGACTAACTGATACCACCACTTACAAATGACTCCCGGGAAAGCACGAGTAGATTTTCTTGTATTAAATAACGTAATGATGTTGGTTTTCCCGGGCAACGGAGCCTTTAAACACGCCTGCTCTATCCAGGATATTGAGCACGTTTGCATTACTAGCTGCTTTATCAAGGATATTGAGCTTCCATCAAACAACAGCATGAAAAAAGAGAGTTCTTTATGCTAGACAACACTGCGTTTAAACACACTTGTTTTATCTAATACATGGAGCACCTTTTAAGCATTTTTGGGTATCTACCTGCTCTACCCAGTATATTGAGCTCCTCGTTTAAACACCTGCTGTATCAAGGATAATGAGCACTTCTAAAATTAAGGAGGCCTCCAGAGCACTACTAAAACTATGTTTTTGCTACCCCCAACCCTATCCATGATATTGCTCACTTTGGATTATGGCTTCTGTAAATACAGAAGTGCTTTATCCCGGGAAACACTGCGTTTAAACAGATCTGCTCTATCTATGATATTGAGCATTTTCAGTGCTGTAATAAGAATATTAAGCACTTTGGATTATGGATGCGGTATAAAAGAAATACGTTCTCAAATAAAATCAAGAAAGCATGCAGTGCACTAACTAAATAATAATAATAAAAAAAAACAGGATAATAAAAGGGAAAGAAGAAAGAAAAAACGTGGGAGTAAGAAAGGAAAGACGAAGAAAAAAAAGAGTAGGAGGAAGAAAAGAAAGACAAAAAAGAAAACGTGGGAGTAGGAGGAAAAAAGAAAGAAAGACAACGTGGGAGTAGGAGGGAAAGAAGAAAGACCACGGGAGAGTAGGAGGGAAAGAAGAATGAAAGAGAGAAAACATGGGAATAGGAGGAAATTAAGAAAGAAAGAAAACGTAGGAGTAGGATGGAAAGAAGGAAAAAAAAAGAACGAAAACGTTGGGGTAGGAGGGAAAGAACAAAGAAGAACACGTGGGAGTATGAGGGAAAGAAGACAGAAAGAAAAATAACGTGGGAGTAGGAGGAAAAGAAGAAAGAAAGAAAACGTGGGAGTAGGAGGAAAAGAAGAAAGAAAGATAACGTGGGAGTAGGAGAGAAAGAAGAAAGAAGAAAACGGGGTAGTAGGAGGGAACGAAGAAAGAAATTAAAACTTGGGAGTAGGGGAGTCGGAGTGTGTTAATTTACCGATATTTGATTATTTAAATCTTATATTTTTTCACTGTAAGTCCCTTTTTTATTTTAATGTTAAGCAATTGAGTCTAGTGTTTTTGTTTTACGTGAAAATTAAATAAAAAGCTTCTATAAAATTATCTAAATAATTAAATACCTTATTTTTCATGTATAAATAAAACAAAATTAAAAGTTTTGGTATTATTGTAGATTCACACCCTCAACTCCCCCCCCCCCCCAAATACGATTGTGCGTTTTTAGGCGATTACGTGTGGATACCCAGAAAATCCTGGCGGCAATAGATAACAACAACAAAAATATTTCAGAATTTAGAGTTGGGCATCAGTGTCGCATTTAAATTTCACTTAAAATGATCTTCCATATCCGAACTATTCTAGGGTTTTATTGCAGTTAACCATTGCTTTTTGCTATTGGAGATAAATTCTGTGCGTTCTTTCTTTTGCTCTTTCCCACTCGTTTAGGCGATTACGTGTGATTTTACGACCTTGCCAGTCGGACTTAGGGTTAGAGTTAAAATATATTAGTTAACTGTCTTAATAAGTTAAAAGGATGCTAAAAAGTAGAATCACATTATTTAAACTTAGCTGAAGGTGTTAATCTACAAATTTATCAAAGTTTGTTGTGAAAAATATTGTTTTTAATATACCCATCCCCAATTAATTGGTGTTTTCATATAAATATAGTTAGCTAAAATGAAAAAAGACAAAGAGAAAAGTTAAAAAAAAAATATGAATCTATTTTTTTTCTTATTTAAAAAACTGATTCTGAAGTTAGATGGTTAGAATTTAGTGTAGTAAATTATTAGTTTTATTTTTTGTTATTAATCGATGGGTTTAGTGTGTCAGTTTATTATGTTAGTTATAGCTTTTTCGTCGAGGTTGTAGTTAGAATGCATTTGGTTTTTATAGTACAAGGAAATAGTGTCATTTATATTGTGCATTTTGGTCCGATTCTTTTGATATAGGGAGGTTAAATATAGTTTAATTTGTTGGTCAACAATTCTGTATATATATATATATATATATATATATATATATATATATATATATATATATATATATATATATATATATATATATATATATATATATGTTAATAGATATATAACTAATAATTAAACTATAAATCCGGCTCTTAGTAACAATAAGACCCCCCCTCTAAAGACGGTCGAGAGACCGAAAGCGCTAGAATAATGGCCCACAACATAACGCTAAGTGCCATACTCCACCGGTTATCATCCGAGAACCGCAGAATTGCTCGCCGCGTTGAGAGATTGACACGAAAGATCATGGTCTTCAATGAAGCTTGCACACACACACACACACACACACACATATATATATATATATATATATATATATATATATATATATATATATATATATATAGTAAAGTATAAAAAATATATTTATGTCAATCAAGCTACACCGAGTTTCATCTCGCAAGGAATTGTCAGGTTACGTTCATAGATTTTTGTTACTGTTTGTGTTTATTTATCCATGTGTCTAGCTAACTAACAAATCAGATTCGTTGTTATTTCTCTCGCACAGGTTTAAGCTTCTCTCAAACAAAGGCTTGAATGACGTTTACTTCACTTACTATATATATATAATGATAATCCAGGTAAAAACATCCACAGGGTAGTAATCCAATAAAGACAACCGGGTTTATAAAAAGTGCTCAATATCAAATAAAGCTTTATATATGATTATTTTATTTACACAGACATGTACAAAATCTGCGACACTGGCATGTCGATGTTATCGATGAATAGTTATTATTAACTGAGATCTCATTAGGCAGAGTTAGAATCCGATCTCAACCTCAGATCATATTTGGAGAAAATGATTAATTCTCTCCAAATATGATCTGATAACATCTACATGCCAATGTCGCATATTTTATACATGTCTGTGTAAATAAAAATAATCATATATATATATATATATATATATATATATATATATATATATATATATATATATATATATATGTGTGTGTGTAAAGAGTGTAAAGTTGCTCCCATGCGTTAATTTTCAGTATAAAAAGATTGCAATCCGAACATAACTGAACACAATCTGTTGAAATGATATCGATTGTATTTAATCTGGCAGAAAATGATGTTCTATAATATAGACATTAGCTTTCATTTTTTTTTGTCTATCTTAAATTATTTCTATCGTTTGTGTGTTAATCATACTTTTGGCTGGCCAAGCATATTTTAATAGTCTGTTAATATCGGAAGATACTTTCATCTTTAGCTAAGTGGAATTTATGCCTATATTCTTCCCCATAGACCGTACACAGGGGAAAGGCGAAAAGAAAAACTCATACACTGATTTATATAATAATGCATCTTATCTATTGTATATTCATTAAGTTTATACACGCATAGTTGTTTTCTGCCGAGCCTTACAAATCTATATGAAATGAACAAAGAGAAACGAATTCATTAACTTATATAAATACGTATTTTCGTTCACAGAGTAAATACATCCTTGAAATGGATATGGCTCTTCATCTATGAAATTAAGTGTTTTTTTTCGAAAATAGGTTGAATTTGCTAGTTCTTGTTTGAAGGACAGACCAGCTGAAATGAAGAAGAATACACAAGACACACACGCATATATATATATATATATATATATATATATATATATATATATATATATATATATATATATATATATATATATATATATGCATATATATATATATGCATATATATATATATATATATATATATATGCATATATATATATATATATATATATATATATATATATATATATGCATATATATATATATATGCATATATATATATATATATATATATATATATATATATATATATATATATATATATATATATATATATATGTGTGTGTATCGAGGCAGCATTTTTTCTTTAAGACACGTATTATGAAAAACAACCGACAATTTTTGTCTGGTTATTTTAGTGTTGATCCCTTCAATTTTCCGGATTAAAATCTTAATCTCGGAAGGAAATTGGTTGATGAAACTGCCGTAGTGTACATGTTGGTCCAGAGTACTTCCTGACCCGTCTGGGTCCATCGTCAGTGGAATAATGACAAACAGATTAAGATTTTAATCCGGAAAATTGAAGGGATCAACACTAAAATAACCAGACAAAAATTGTCGGTTATTTTTAATAATATATATATATATATATATATATATATATATATATATATATATATATTATTTGTTTCTGTTTATTATCTATGTACGTACATGTTTCGTCCTTTTTAATTGGGACTCATCAGCATAGAGGTATAACTATTCACTACTCAAATCCCGACATCTAGAACTACTCGGCCAATGCTGAATAGCGAATAAACAGTGATAATTTTAACGCTTTATCGGCGGCTTGACGTCATAAGAGCGTTCAACTTAATGAAACAAACGATGCATTTATAGCTAGCTGTGAGCATGCTGTGTTTATACTACACTTACAGTGCCCATCTAGAGGGTTTATATATATATATATATATATATATATATATATATATATATATACACACACACACACACACACACACACACACACACACACATATATATATATATATATATATATATATATATATAAACATTTAATAAATTAAAACATTACTATTGTTCTCAAGAATTAGAACATCAAGTGCATTATGGCGTACGATCGTTTCCAAAACAGTTTGGAAATACTTTTTTTTATTTTATAATTTGATAAAGCTAATCCAAAACGCGTCTTCATCAGCGCCTTTAGCAACACGTCTTACAGAAAGTCAGAGAAAAAATAACAACAAAAATCGTTCTAGAGAAACATAAAGATAAATAAAGGAAGAGAGATAAAGATGTACGAATGCCAAATCTATTTCATCTTTGATTGTTCAATGCAAGGTGTACTCGATAAAACATGTTTATTTTTCTTTCTTCAAGCCAGGCTTTTCAAAGAATAAAATATTATCATTAGACTAATTACATAGATGGATAAATTGGCAGGGGAATAGCCAAAATTCAAAAAATTTAAGAAACAATATAAAGTAATGGAAAGTATAAGTGTGTATAAAAAGGTCATCAAATATGGAGTCTGTCCAGTTGGTGAATGTCCGTTGACAAAGTGTCCGGTGACGAAAGATTTAAAGATGAAAAAAGAGATTCCATCTTCTAATTTTTTTTCGATCAATCTATATAATTATCAATCTATGTAATTCCTCTGATGATAACATTTTAATCTTTGAAAAGCCTGGCTTAAGAAAAGAAAAATAAACATGTTTTTATCGAGCACACCTTGCATTGAACAATCGAAGATGAAATAGATTTGTCATCCGCACATCTTTATCTCTCTTCTTTCATTTATCTTTATATATATATATATATATATATATATATATATATATAAAGAAAAATAAACATTTTTTTATCGAGTACACCTTGCATTGAACAATCGAAGATGAAATAGATTTGTCATCCGCACATCTTTATCTCTCTTCTTTCATTTATCTTAATAATTGCTCTATCTCGTTTATTAAGCTTGAATCATTTCACTATAGGTTCAATTCTCTAAAAGTATACTTTTAGTCTCATAATTTATATATATATATATATATATATATATATATATATATATATATATATATATATATATATATATATATTTAAATTATAATACAATAAATGTTAGTACTGATATAGAATCGGACCCAATTTCTGCCTACTTTGCGTGGGCATCTTCCAGCAGTTTATGTAACCCACCGGACGAAGCCGCCACGAAGACTGACATGCGCTTAGAGAAGATAAGCCAATCAGCTGTCAGATGTCAGCAGACGACCAATTTTCAAGAAATCTCGATATCGAGAAAAAATTGTCGAATCAGAAAATGAATTTAAACGATCTAGCTGAATATATATATATATATATATATATATATATATATATATATATATATTCGTACATATTAATTGTTGTTTTGTTATTGTTTTAGCGAATAGAGACAAGATTAATTTATCTATGGTGAAACATTCACTCGAATGCAATGGAGGAGTTACCTCCCTTACATTGTCGTACCCTATATATTTGGGACGTTTATATATTATTTTATTTATTAAATAATTCCTATTTATCTACTTCCCACAATAAGTAAAATGTGACACAAGGTCGGAAAATGGGAATTGCGCACTCTAGAGGAAGAGTACTTGGGATTTAAAAAAATTGCCTGAGCAGCCCCGTCGGCAGTCCCCAGTAGGGGCGCTTCAGGCGACTAGCAAAAAACTAACCCCTTCTCAAAGGGTGAGAAGGAACTTCACAGGACAGACCCATAGATAGGCGTAAATCAAGCCCCGAAGGCCAAGACAATACGAGTCTATGGGGTGCAGTATCCATCGGAACAGATACTACACTTTGATCATGGCCGAAAGGCCACAAAAATCACTTTATTAAATAATTATCTCGCTGTATATGGCTCTTCAATTTTAATAGGTATCAGAATTATTCATACCAAATTTCACGTTCTTCGGTCTAATAGCATACAATTAGCTGCGCAGAGACACACATATAGATAAGATAGGCATGCAGACACTCACCTGCACATTTCTCGCTCTCATTTTAGTATAACTAATATATATATATATATATATATATATATATATATATATATATATATATATATATATATATATATATATATATATATATATATTATATTATATCAGAGGACTTTCATTCGTCTCTCTCCGTACCAAAACCTGGCGCAACTTCCATTCACAAACTTTCCATCTGTGGAACAAAATACCACAAAGTTTCTTCCAACCGACTTCAACATGGTCGTCTTCAAGTCTAATGTAAACACATACTTATTAAGCTGTTCTCTTGGATAATCAATTCATCTTAATAAATATTCTGCCCATTCCACCCGATGTTTCCAAACGTCCAACCGACGGTCTCTTTAACTCTTATCCTCCAGTGGCTGACGGGCCTTGATTAGCGTTGATTCATTAGTATAAAAATTAGAAAAATTATATGTCGCTTAACTGTGTGCCACGGGGTAGTTTTTAAAAGAGATGCCACGATTTTTAATCCTGTCATATATCGACTTATCATAGGCGGGCATCCCTTAAACTATTTAAAGAAATTTAATTTTAATAGTAGAACATATATATCATATTTGTTGTTGTTGTTGTTGTTAACACTCGTGTTTGCGTTAGTAATACCATTAAACAAACGATTAATTGAACCCATAAGGCTTAGAATAAACAACAAAAAACAAACAAACAGAAAGTGAAATGTGAGACTCGTACACGTTGTGGTTTGATTATTTCAAATCACGTGGAATAAATTGACCGTTTATTTAATAGTATTATCTACACGAACATGAATGTCAAATAATAATAATAATAATCAAAACAAAGAAGCATTGTGATTCATTATGCATAATATACAGTCAGAAATAAATTCCAGTGTTTACTATATGACAATATGGCATGTGATTACCATTTTTAGATAAGTCTATAAGGCTCGGTTTGTCAGTATGTAGTCCAGTCCCTCCGTTTGTCTGTCACTCTTCAGTTTCAAATGGAATCTTCATCGGCAAATGCATCGATCGAGTGGACGCATCTTATTTTAGAAGCGTCCAAGCATCTTTATGACGATCTCTGCCCGTCCGATGGCTTGTCACGCTTAAGTTTAAAATATCAGATTGTCCGGAAAGTTCGTGCCGATTTGTGTACAACAAATATCCACTCCTCTTCACAAAACATAATTTGCACAAAGCAACTATTTCCTTCATGAAATTTCATAACTCTCACATAATAATCTATGACAATTATTTAGTTAGATGAGGCCTTTGACTTGTTGGGCAATTAACAATCCAATCGCGCTTAACTTAGGCACCATGTACCGATGACAGTTATTTCATCGATCCAGAGCGATTCCATGAGACATCATATGACAACATGGGAGTATTTAAGCCAACATATTATGTGCATACAGAAACACACACTTCCGCAAGTGATACACCCACTCAAACTAATTGGATCCATCCGAAATCATTGCTCTAGTAACACTCGGAGTATTTTACTCGGAAACTACAAACAGCGTGCTTTCAACAACAAAATTACTTATATTTTTCCATATCTGGCCGAATTAGGACTTGAATATTTATATTTTAACATAAATGATTATCTTGATGGTTTTGGTAACAAAAACAAAAACAAAAAAAAACACAATACGAAATGGCGAGATTACTTCTTCTAGAACCAATGTTCAGAACGTTCTCGTATGAACTCTTTTTTCTATTTCAAGCGAACCCAGGACATAATATAAAAAGAATATATATATATATATATATATATATATATATATATATATATATATATATATATATATAAATCCCCAACCACATCTCTCCTGAGTCGGCACTGCCTGATTCTAGGACGATTAGAACCAATGCCGAGATAAGCGGAGAGCACATACAGCACCTGGTATTCCCAAATTGTCACCTATTTTTGCACTGACTTTCTACCATTCACAGACCAAATCCTTACCGTTACTGTCGATGACCCTTTCATGAATGGTCGATGTTGATATGTTAATCCTTTCTGATAGTTTTCGTGTTGTGTAATGTGGGTTAGTCTCAATATTTACATTTGGTCTTCATCTGTAGAAAGTAGTCAGTCCGCCCGAGCGTTTATCATCATTAAGGTTGACATCTCCAACTCTGAACATTGCGAACAATTTCCGTACAGTTCGACCAGCTAAAGCATCTTCAACGTACACTTCACATATCTTTTTTTTGTCGTTTGAGAGGCATTTCTGCCTTTATGTAAATGGAAAAGCATCAAGAGTCTAAAATAGGTCTTACAATCTTCCATTTTCAAAGGGCTCCAAAATTAACATGAGTTAAATAATTAACTTTCTTTCTCAAGAATAGCTTGAAGTATGTTCTCACCGGAAATCTATATGTCAATAATCTGACATGTTCTAACGTGTCGAAACATGGACTACTAACAATCGGCACGAACTTTGCGGACAACCTGATAGCATTTCCGCCGCTCCATTGTGCTTCTTCCGCTTTGCATACAACTGGTTCCCACTTCTGTACGTAGTCTTTTGCAATATTATTGAAATTTGCAATATTATTGAAATTTGCAATATCATTGAAATTTGCGAGATCATTGAAATTTGCAAAATCATTGAAATTTGCAATATCATTGACATTTGCAATATCTTGAAATTTGCGAGATCATTGAAATTTGCAAAATCATTGAAATTTGCAATATCATTGAAATTTGCAATATCATTGAAATTTGCGAGATCATTGAAATTTGCAAAATCATTGAAATTTGCAATATCATTGACATTTGCAATATCTTGAAATTTGCGAGATCATTGAAATTTGCAATATCATTGAAATGTTCAATATCATTGAAATTTGCGAGATCTTTCAAATTTGCGAGATCTTTCAAACGGCTCTGGTTGGGGAGTAAAAGAGAAACACAGATACCATATTTGTTGTTGTTGACACTCATTTTTACGTTGGTAATACCATTAAACAAACGATTAATTGAACCCACGAGGCTGAGAAAAAAATAGCAACAACAACAACAACAACAACAACAACAAAAAAGCAGAACGTGAAAAGCGAGACTCGTACGCGTTGTGGTTTGCTTATTTAAAATCACGTGGGATAAACTGACCGTTTATTTAATGTTATTACTTACGCGAACATGAATGTCAAATAATAATAATAATAATTAAAACAAAGAATCATTGTGATTCATTATGCATAATATACTGCCAGAAATAAATTCCAGTGAATACAACTGGTTCCCACTTCTTTACGCAGTCTTTTGCAATATCATTGAAATTTGCGAGATCTTTCAAACGGCTCTGGTTGAAGAGTAAAGGAGAAACAAAGCAGTGTTCCATCGTATGCTCCGCCTCTTCAAATTCGCAGATGATTGAATCGGTTTTGTAGCTCCATCCGTGTACACCAGCTTTTGTTCGCCCCATTCCCGTTCTCAGGTGGCTACACTGGATCCGCACTGCGTCAGAGCTTAGAGGGAGAGCTTCAAAATGAAGGATTCCAGTTAACCCGGGGTTGGTATCTGTTACGATGGATACTACACCCCATAGACCGGTATTGTCTTGGCCTTCGGGGCTTGATTTACGCCGGTCTATGGGTCTGTCCCGTGCAGGTCTAGGAGGTCCACCCTCCCAGGCTTTGCCTTCTCACCCTTTGAGAAGGGGTTAGTTTATTGCTAATCGCCTGAGGCGCCCCTACCGGGGAATGCCGACGGGGCTGCCCAGGCATTTTTTAATGGCCAGAGCGCTCAAATTCTCGGGCGCTGGTTTTTCAATTCCCACTTTCCCGACCTTGTGTCACATCTTACCGCAGCGGGGTGGGGTGGGGGTAGGGGTGGTGGTGGAGATAAACAAATCCAGTTTCAGTAGGAATGGAGCTATTCTCTACCCCTCTGGTGGACAGTTGCCTCCACACATCTCTATGAGGGGCTTTGTCCGTCTGACCGTCTGTCCATCGATTAGTTATTATTAAAAATATAATCTTAATCGCTAACTGCGCAGATGAAATGGCCGCACCTTAAGAATACCCGTTTTTTTTTAGATACGCCCAAACATCTGTATAAGATGTGTTGTCTGTCGGTCGCTCGGTCTGTCAAGCTTAAGTTTAAAAAAAAAAACATTTAGTCATATCGCTGTAGCCGCCGCCGTTGCCGCCGTCGCTGACGACAGCAACATCAACCCTGAGCTCTTTTAAAAAAAAATCTCCATGTATCTAACAAGAATTGACTACAAAGTAAAAAAAAAAAAAAAAAAAAAAAACCCGGCTCCCATAACCTTCGGAATTGCTGAAGCAAGGAAACAAACTGCCTTCATCGGTTCGAGAAATCCACTATTTAAAACCCTCAGTCTTCTCATAATTCGCCCAAACTATGCCCAATGTCTCTATTTACTTCCTTCCCCACGAGGGCAGAGTTAGACACAAGCTCGGTTGTTAATGTAGGAAAAATCCAGCTCTCCAAAATGGGTCACTCTGGATTGGGACGAACAATAAACATTGTCTCAGACTAAACAGATTTACCTTTTCTGACTGAGTTCAGAACAGATGAAGTGTAGTACCAAAACTGATACTACACTTTTCTCCGAGCATGTATATTATGACTCATATACTGTTCATTTCCTTGACAATTGTACATTATCCTATGTAATATACATGCACTTTTGATGTGTTTGTAGCAGTAAAATAATTACGATCTATTATCTTTTGCACTTGTATGTTTTCACTCGCGGGGTGATTAATATGTGGTTCGGTATGAAGACACTTGCATGTTCTTAGTTGCGTAGTAATATCTACGTTGTTTGATAGGAACACCGTTTGCGTAGGAAGCGAACTTTCGCTTCCGCCCCCAAACCTTTTCGCGCCTTTTATGAACAGTCAGGCTTTGAGCACCGTCATATTCCCTTGCTCGCCTTTCGCCATAACTTGGACGAGAGATAAATAAGCTGACCCGATCTTTCTTCTATAATACATGTATGTCTCCTGACTCAACATATTTTGTATTCCTGTTTTCATCACATAACTCTTTCTGGACCATGTTGCTGAATCTGTTTGAATAAGATTGATTAAAATTGTATCGAAGTTTGTCCTTTTAACCGAAATTTTATTATCATTTTTTTCTTCTTCTTCATTTTAAACAAGGCCAATAAGGCGGATGGATACAGACGCAGCGACCATCCAACAAAAATGGCGATCTCCAACAAGCTTCAAGTTGTAGTGCACTTGGACACTATACACAAAGATTTCTCATTATTATCATTATTATTTTTGTTGGTTTACCATGTTTAATTTGTAAATATCATTATTAGATTGATCCACTGATCACTATAAGAGAGTCGCCCGTCCGTCTGTCTGTCACGTTTAAGTTTAAAACATAATTTACATCGCTAAACGTGCAGTTTGAATGGATGTATCTTAAGAATGCACCCGTTTTTTTTTTTTGTATTTTTTTTTGTATGAGATAACATCATCGTACAGTTTGTATTTTAAGCTCGTCGTACGTCTAGTCACGTGACGTCTGGAACATCACGTCTGTTTAGTCAAAAATAACGATTTCTTGATCTGAAGGATGTCTGACACGAAGAACGACGCATAATTTCCTTTTTTTTTTACAACAAATATCATCAATTGTCTTCATTAATTGCTAAATCTATTCGTCAGAAACCAAGAAATGTCCCTCTGCCGCTCATGGTTTCCTTCTCTCTCTCTCTCTCCACACACACACGCACACGCACACGCACACGCACACACACACGCACACGCACACGCACACGCACACACATACGCACACACACAATGTGAAAATGATGATGATGATGATGATGATGATGATGATTGCTATTAATATTTTACTCACTATGAGTTTTCACACAAGTCATTCTCAGTGATTGCTCACTGACAATAACCAGTGGTGTTCCATTGAGTCTGGGTGACAACAAGTCTCCCCAGATTTCCAGCACTCTCCGCCCCTTTCAATAACCTTTACAAATCATTTTGCATTATTCTAACAACCGCTTACCATCGATTGCTCGCTAGCAACGACCGTTGCTTTTCTCTGGAATTTGAGTGCAATAAGTCTCATCAAGGTTCCAGTACCATTCCAGTGGAGGTCTGGTTGTTGCTCGCCATCCTCTGTCTTTCCATCCTCCTAGACCCTTCGCGATCATTTTGTGCGGTATCAATCAATGCTGTGCCACCGCATGTTCCCCAGGGGTAGGCGATGCAAGTTTATTAAATTTCTAGCAGTTTTACTTTCTATGGACTCGTGTGATTTTTTTTATTTCTATTTAATGGTCAACAAACCATTAAATAGAAATAAAAAAAATCACATGTTATGTGAGTTGGTTTCCGCATTCAAGGATTTTCCTCATTATTATTATTATTATTATTATTATTATTATTATTATTATTATTATTATTATTATTATTATTATTATTTATTATTTATTATTTATTATTATTATTATTATTATTATTATTATTATTATTATTATTATTATTATTATTATTATTATTGTCAGTGTCAGTGTCATTGTTATTGTTGTTGTTGTCATCATCATCATCATCATCATCATCATCATCATCATCATCATTATTATTATTATTATTATTATTATTATTATGATGATGATGATGATGATGATGATGTCACCAGAAGTTCTTACACAAGTTATTACTAGTGGTCGACCACTCGTAAAACCCGATGGTGTTCTCTGGAGTCTGAATAACAATAAGTCTCCCCAGAATCCAAGTACGCTACGCTTATTTCGATAACTGTTTAAAATCATTTTGCGTTATCGTAAAAACGGGTTACCATTGAGTTCTCGCTGGCAAAAACATGTGGTGTTCCTTTCATTCTAATTCCAACAGTTTTTTTTCTTGTTTTTTTTCTTTTTTTTTTTTTCTTTCGAAACTGTCTCTAATGCCCTGCATATATTGGTACTATAGTAGTTTTCATTCATGTTCTATATTCCTTCTTCTCTGTGACCAGCTTCATATATTTCTTTAGCTTTTATACTTTCTTGATGGCACCCTTTGAATGCTGGGACGGCGAACTTTACTATTTGGCAGGTTTTTTCTTTATTGTTAACTATTATCAGTCCGGTTTTATCACTCACTCTATAATAGACACCAATGTGTTTTTATTTGCATACACATAAACATAAATATGCTCCGTCACACAAAAGTTAGCGAGTAAAAGACATACCCTTTTCTAGTCGACAGATGAACCGTTTCATCACTGTGAGGGGAGGCGAGAAAGCAAATAACAAGTCAGACAATCCCCACCGCCTGAAATAAATTTGGAAAGAAATCCTCTACTTTAAATAAAATATCAACGGTAGATACTACTACTACTACTACTACTACTACTACTACTACTACTACTACTACTACTACTACATACATTAAATCAATAGAATTACGAATTCTATGATTTAATATGAATATTAATAAAAGGACCCAAATACCTTCTACACAATTGCACGAGATCTCCCTACTTTTTGTCCATAATTGTACCAGTTTTAAATTGGTCAAACCGAAAAAATATTTTTGATAATTTCAACATTTTCAAATTTCTAAACTCCAGATCTCTAAAACAATATGAATATGCCAACCCAGGAGGGTGCTTACAGTCTGCCCTGGGAACACATGGACAGGCAAAACTGAGTGCCCACTACAACAAATATCCACTCCTCTTCACAAAACATAATTTGCACAAAGCAACTATTTCCTTCATGAAATTTCATAACTCTCACATAATAATCTATGACAATTATTTAGTTAGATGAGGTCTTTGACTGGTTGGGCAATTAACAATCCAATCGCGCTTAACTTAGGCACCATGTACCGATGGCAGTTATTTCATCGATCCAGAGCCATTCCATAGGACATCATATGACAACACGGGAGTATTTAAGCCAACATATTATGCGCATACAAAAAAACATACATTTTAGCAAATGATACACCCAAACAAACTAATTGGATCCATCCGAAATCATTGTTCAAGTAACACTCGGAGTATTTTACTCGGAAACTACAAACAACGTTCTTTAGAATTATCTGGTTCTTTCTACCCTTCACAGACCAACTCCTTACTGTTACTGTTGATGACCCTTGATCTTCGACCTAGGGAGGAACCCCTTGCCCACAAAAGAACTAAAACATCTCTGGTTAATTGTCATTAAATTACTTTTGTTTTCTAAACGCTCTTTCCATTTACAATCCTAAAAATTCTTAACCTTATTCCCACATTTCAAATAATGTGAATGACTAATATGTTTTTAATGCAATAATATTATTACCCACTAAATGACAATAACCTACATTTTATCAATCCTTGTCTTTCATTCACTATATCTGCAGACACACCAATGAGCCAGAGGTCTGTAAAAATGTGTGGTATTTAAAAATAAATACCACACAGCTACAGCCTCTAATACTAATTCCAACCGCCATAGAAAAAGGCAATGGCTTGGCATACAATTAATCAATTTCGCTTTCTCTCGTCTTACCGAATGTAGTATTATACGCATATTCTTATTGCTATTGATTGTTATTGTTATTGATTGTTATTGCTATTGATTGTTATTGTTATTGATTGTTATTGCTATTGATTGTTATTGTTATTGATTGTTATTGTTATTGATTGTTATTGCTATTGATTGTTATTGTTATTGATTGTTATTGCTATTGATTGTTATTGTTATTGATTGTTATTGTTATTGATTGTTATTGCTATTGATTGTTATTGTTATTGATTGTTATTGCTATTGATTGTTATTGTTATTGATTGTTATTGCTATTGATTGTTATTGCTATTGATTGTTATTGTTATTGATTGTTATTGCTATTAATTGTTATTGCTATTGATTGTTATTGTTATTGATTGTTATTGCTATTGATTGTTATTGCTATTGATTGATATTGCTATTTATTGTTATTATTATTGATTGTTATTGCTATTGATTGTTATTTTTATTGATTGTTATTGCTATTGATTGTTATTTTTATTGATTGTTATTGCTATTGATTGTTATTTTTATTGATTGTTATTGCTATTGATTGTTATTTTTATTGATTGTTATTGCTATTGATTGTTATTTTTATTGATTGTTATTGCTATTGATTGTAATTGCTATTGATTGTTATTGTTATTGATTGTTATTGCTATTGATTGTTATTGCTATTAATTGTTATTGTTATTGATTGTTATTGCTATTGATTGTTATTGCTATTTATTGTTATTATTATTGATTTTTATTGCTATTGATTGTTATTGTTATTGATTGTTACTGTTATTGACTGTTATTGTTATTGCTATTGATTGTTATTGCTATTGATTGTTACTGTTATTGATTGTTATTGTTATTGTTATTGTTATTGATTGTTATTGCTATTGATTGTTATTGTTATTGATTGTTATTGCTATTGATTGTTATTGTTATTGCTATTGATTGTTATTGCTATTGATTGTTACTGTTATTGATTGTTATTGTTATTGTTATTGTTATTGATTGTTATTGCTATTGATTGTTATTGTTATTGATTGTTATTGTTATTGATTGTTATTGTTATTGATTGTTATTGCTATTGATTGTTATTGCTATTGATTGTTATTGCTATTGATTGTTATTGCTATTAATTGTTATTGCTATTGATTGTTATTGTTATTGATTGTTATTGCTATTGATTGTTATTGCTATTGATTGATATTGCTATTTATTGTTATTATTATTGATTGTTATTGCTATTGATTGTTATTTTTATTGATTGTTATTGCTATTGATTGTTATTTTTATTGATTGTTATTGCTATTGATTGTTATTTTTATTGATTGTTATTGCTATTGATTGTTATTTTTATTGATTGTTATTGCTATTGATTGTTATTTTTATTAATTGTTATTGCTATTGATTGTAATTGCTATTGATTGTTATTGTTATTGATTGTTATTGCTATTGATTGTTATTGCTATTAATTGTTATTGTTATTGATTGTTATTGCTATTGATTGTTATTGCTATTTATTGTTATTATTATTGATTTTTATTGCTATTGATTGTTATTGTTATTGATTGTTACTGTTATTGACTGTTATTGTTATTGCTATTGATTGTTATTGCTATTGATTGTTACTGTTATTGATTGTTATTGTTATTGTTATTGTTATTGATTGTTATTGCTATTGATTGTTATTGTTATTGCTATTGATTGTTATTGCTATTGATTGTTACTGTTATTGATTGTTATTGTTATTGTTATTGATTGTTATTGCTATTTATTGTTATTGTTATTTATTGTTATTGCTATTGATTGTCATTGCTATTTATTGTTATTGTTATTGATTGTTATTGCTATTGATTGTTATTGTTATTGCTATTGATTGTTATTGCTATTGATTGTTACTGTTATTGATTGTTATTGTTATTGTTATTGTTATTGATTGTTATTGTTATTGATTGTTATTGCTATTGATTGTTATTGTTATTGATTGTTATTGCTATTGATTGTTATTGCTATTGATTGTTATTGTTATTGATTGTTATTGCTATTAATTGTTATTGCTATTGATTGTTATTGTTATTTATTGTTATTGCTATTGATTGTTATTGCTATTGATTGATATTGCTATTTATTGTTATTATTATTGATTGTTATTGCTATTGATTGTTATTTTTATTGATTGTTATTGCTATTGATTGTTATTTTTATTGATTGTTATTGCTATTGATTGTTATTTTTATTGATAGTTATTGCTATTGATTGTTATTTTTATTGATTGTTATTGCTATTGATTGTAATTTCTATTGATTGTTATTGTTATTGATTGTTATTGCTATTGATTGTTATTGCTATTAATTGTTATTGTTATTGATTGTTATTGCTATTAATTGTTATTGTTATTGATTGTTATTGCTATTGATTGTTATTGCTATTTATTGTTATTATTATTGATTTTTATTGCTATTGATTGTTATTGTTATTGATTGTTACTGTTATTGACTGTTATTGTTATTGCTATTGATTGTTATTGCTATTGATTGTTACTGTTATTGATTGTTATTGTTATTGTTATTGTTATTGATTGTTATTGCTATTGATTGTTATTGTTATTGATTGTTATTGCTATTGATTGTTATTGTTATTGCTATTGATTGTTATTGCTATTGATTGTTACTGTTATTGATTGTTATTGTTATTGTTATTGTTATTGATTGTTATTGCTATTGATTGTTATTGTTATTGCTATTGATTGTTATTGCTATTGATTGTTACTGTTATTGATTGTTATTGTTATTGTTATTGATTGTTATTGCTATTTATTGTTATTGTTATTTATTGTTATTGCTATTGATTGTCATTGCTATTTATTGTTATTGTTATTGATTGTTATTGCTATTGATTGCCATTGCTATTTATTGTTATTGTTATTGATTGTTATTGCTATTGATTGTTACTGTTATTCATTGTTATAATAACAATAAAGAAATGACGAATATAATGATAACATTGATAATTTTTTGACGTTACTTTAATTTCTTTCGTAATCGATTGCCTTTACATCATCATCATCATCATCATCATCATCATCATCATCATCATCATCATCATCATCATCATCATCATCATCATCATCATCATCATCATCATCATCATCATTGTTTTGGGTCGAAAGGAATGTGATACTTTCAGTTATCAGGGGTTTTGATCACTACTGGAAGAGGAACCCACTCTCCGGTTTCGTTCCACCTTGTTTTGTCCCTTACTAGGGGTGATAACGTAGGACCAAGTTGGCTGTCGAGGCTATCTTTCCACCTTTTTTTTTGCTTTCTCTATATTTTTTTTCTCCATTGCCTGGAGATCCATTCTGTCGCTGTGGATATACACCCGTTGTTTGTAAATCTCGAAAGGTGACTTGCCCATCTATGTTTGGTCGTTCGTATGGTGGTGATGATGTCATTTACTCCAGTTTGCTGTCTGATCAATGCATTTCTGTTTCTTTCACGTAAACTGATGCCGAACATAATGCGTTCCATTTTGAATTCTACTTTACTTACGACGATACAACTGATTAGCGTAAGTGTTTCAGTTCAGTATTGATTTTTTATTGTTTTAATTTTACTTTTTATTTTTTTATTTTATTTATCTAATTTCAGAGTTCATGTTGTTATATTCTGCAGGAGAAAATAAAACAAACAAACAAAATAAAACAAACAAAAAAAGAAACACTGTTTCGGATTTTTTATGAGGATTGATAATTTGTATTATTTGCTTAATTCGGACTACCGTTAAAATTTTTGTTTTTATTTTTACAACGTTTCTGCCGATGAATTTCTTCAGGTGCATCTGTTCGAATTTACGAGAGTAAAACACATTCCCCAAAAGACAATGAAAAAAAATGATATATCAGTTTTAAATGCCATTTGGGAGATTGTATCTCCGACAATAATAAAAAACTAATTGTTACAACGGTTTTACTACGATAACACTTACCTGTAAGCTCACCATGCATCTCTCCGACACAAGCTCAATTTGGCAACACTTAAAACACATGATTGCACCCTTCTCTATATAGACAGATTTTAGTCAATAATACAAACAACAATACATCACGATATCAACATTATTGATATTCTGAATTTCTTTTTATAGAGTTATTGAAAATAAATTTCCTAGAGCGAGTAGAATTGGTAAATTCATAAATGAACATACTGTGAAACTATCTTTTTCAAATTTAAAAAATCTTGCTTCATCCATCATCGGTTATAATAGAACCAACATCCAAAAGGCGAATAATGAGGGAAATATTCGCACTAACAACACTGTCATCAATGGATATGAGTTAAATTGCAATTGTAGAAACGGTAATGATTGCCCCCTGGGGGCGAGTTTCATGGTTTCAGGCGTAGTATATAACTCTGACGCAAGGACGGGGAACACTACCCGTACTTGCGTCGGATCAACTGTAGGAAACTTCAAGGATAGATATAAGAATGTGTGCTCTTTTAAAACTGAGCTTAATCCAGAATCCGAGAACACCCCTACATCACTAGCTAAATATGTTAAGGAACTAATTGGTAAAAAAACTCATTTTGAGTTGAAGTGCTCTATATTGGTAAGGCGAATAATTATATACCTTACAAAAGGAAAAAATGAAACTTATGCACACTAGAATCATACCATACAATAACATACAGGGCTAATTTGCTAAACATAAGGCAGGAGATTCTACAAAACTATTTACACCGTAATAGGTATATGCTATCTCATTTAAGGCCTAAATAAAAGTTGTGGAATCAAAGTAAAATGAACAAGCTTGTGTAAAGATATATTTAAATATAATAGCAATTCATTAAGTGAAGAAACTATACACAATTATGCAACGTCGTCTTCCAATTCCTTACCTGTTTAGTATATTTAATATAAAAGAGTATTTTTCAACTTGCCTTTATTACCTGGGAAGCATGGTGTATTTAATAACTATTTTAACTTTAGGTTTTAGATGATGCTTGATAATTAGATAATATACAAATTTGAACATTTATAATTTATAAAATAGGTTTTTAATAGAATTGTTTCCTAATCATTCCAACATTATATAGGTATATCATACAATAATATGGGATGTTAACTTTTCCTCATCAGTTGTAATAAATTATATTACATGTTGGTCTTTTTAAAAAACTAATTTTTACTAGTTAGCTGGAGAGGAATCGAATACTTTTTCATCTTATATATGCTGTATGAAGTTGATTATATCAGTAGTAACCCATGGGTGTAACATTTATTATATCTGAATTCGGAATCTATTATTAGAACTACTTTATCTACCGTTGCTATTTTTATTCTGTAATATATTTATTGGTAAATTAAATTACGCTTTTGTTTTCTTTCGTTCGTTGTATTTATTTACCTCCTCTTCAGGAGGTTAGGCACAAGCCCAGTTTTATCTTACTCCCACAAAGGTAAGATGTGACCCAGGGTCAGGTCGGGAAAGTGGGGCTTGAAAAGCCAGCGCCCGAGAAGGTGAGCACTCTGGCCATTAAAAATTGTCTGGGCAGCCCCGTCGGCATTCCCCGGTAGGGGCGCCTCAGGCAGTAAGCAACAAACTTACTCCTCCCCAAAGAGGGGAGGCGAAGCCTGGGAGGGTGGACCTCCTAGAACTGCACAGGACAGACACATAGACCGGCGTAAATCAAACCCCGAAGGCCAAGACAATACGAGTTTATGGGGTGTAGTATCCATCGGAACAGATACTATACTTTGATCGTAGCAAAAAAACTATAATTAATTTGTGAAAAAGTGCTAGCCGGAGATAAAGATGGGAATTAATTATTAGGCCACGGTAACGCAAACTGAAACAGTTAATATACTGGGAAGTTATATTATAAGTCGTATTGGCTAATCTATTTCTCCACTGTATATAAAAATACTAAATATCTATTCATAGACGTACAAGGGAAAGTTTTTGTGTTAGAATCTGGATTCTCAGGAGAATTTGATGCCAAAATGTATTATATGTCGTCTAGGTTAATCTCTTACTTCAGCGTGTGTTTATTTAATACCACAATACCGTTTTTAATTAGAAACCGACAAAGACATGCCAGGTGAAGGACATTACTCTATTCCACAAGGTGAAGGTCACCTGTCTGATCAACAACATCCGGTTTTGTTACTAAAAAGACTACCTGCGAGCTGACCACGGTGCTATTATTAGATTCATTGTAAGCCTGTCGCCCCCTCAGCTTTAACAGGTTGAGTTTCTTTCTGGCCCCAAATTCTTCCAAATTGTAACTCGGTTCTGTTTTGCCATGGCGGGGCGGGGGGACTGGGGGGGGGCGGGGGCACGTGATCAGATCTGAATAGTGTTCTACAACTTGTTATCATTAGAGCGGCGTTCCTGTCTTTTCGTGATACCTGCTCGGAGAGTCAGGAGTTCGGATGATTTCAGACTTCTTATCAGGACGGCTTCTCACCTCCGCGCCGTAAGAGACGTGTCGGGTTTCGCGCGGTCTCCTAGTAGTTGTTAGCTGATCATTTGAGACGAGGACGCTGGAGATGACGCGACAAGAAAGAAAGAAAAAAAAGTTTAATCAGTTTTAACATCCGGTTATATGGTAGCTATTTTTGTGCGTCAATATGCATAGATTCTTCTTTTTGAACGTGTCTATGTATATTTATTGGCATGTTGTTATCATTATTGAAATGATAGAAAATGTACAAAGGCGAGCTACTAAACTTGTTCCAGGACTGTACGATCAGAGTTATGAAGAAAGGTTGAAAGCTCTGAAATTGCCAAGTTTGGCCTATAGAAGAATATGTGGAGACATGATTGAGTGCTATAAATTGCTCTCTGGAAAATATGATTTCAATGCAGATAAACTATTGACTAGAAAACATACAAG
>OY744550.1:11182996-11185496 GCA_963556195.1 Sepiola atlantica | reverse complement strand
ACACCGACGCCAGTGTCAATATGATTTGTGGACGCACGTACGACGCTCTCCGGCACAGACCGACAATACATAGCACAGTCACGCAGATATTTGTGTATCGGTCGAAACAAGCCAAACAAGCCATGCCCGTTCGTGGATTCATTACCACCCCGATGAAATTTAAAGGAAAATGCTGCAGGGCGAAAATGTTTGTCGTCAATCATGAGTATCCCTTGTTCGGGTACGAACTACAAAATCTAATCAGTGCCCACTCTGCCGAGGAACTGGGTATGATAACTTTTAATTTCACGTTTCAGGTGACAGCGTCTATCCCTGACGAATTCCCCTCACTATTCGACGGAAAGATGCGAAAGATTTCCGGAACCACTATTAAGTGCACATCGACACTTCGGTTCCACCGGTAACACAGCGACATCGTAGGATACCTTTCCATGTGAGGAAGGACGTCGAGTCAGAACTACAACGTCTCAAGGAAATGGACGTGATTGAAGATATTACTGGTAAGTCCCGTGGTGATAGCCTCCCCTGATAACGAGTGGCGTACGAATCTGCATAGACATGCGAAAAGCAAACGAAGCCATCCAAAGGGTCAAATATCCCATGCCGACCGTGAACGACCAATTTGCGAATTTAAACCACTCAAGAGTATTTAGCAAGCTGGACATGTCGAGCGCGTACCACCAATTAGAGCTGGGGAAGTCCAGCAGATATATCACCACTTTCACCACACATGATGAACTATTCCGATACAAGAGATTACTTTTCAGAGTAAATGCTGCCTCAGAGTTATTTCCAAAGACCATTCTTTTGAGAGACATTTCAGGGTTCAAAAAATTCTCAGAAGACATCATCGTCTATAGATGTGACCAAGCCTCATATGATGCCAGTTCGAGGTCTACGCTGGAGCGTCTACAAAACGCCGAGATCAGGCTAAACAGGGACAAGTGCCTTTTCCCAGTAAAACAGCTCACCTTTTTAGGACACACCTTCAGTGAGAATGGGGTGTCCCCAGACTCAGAGAAAATTGCAGCAATTGCAAACTGCACATCGCCCACCAACGTGGGGGAAGTTCGCTTATTCCTGGGAATGGTCCAATACGTGGCAGGTTCATCCCACACTATGCCACTGTCACCGAGCCACTCCGACAACTCACGAGAAAAGACACAGGATGGAGGTGGTCGGAGACAGAAAAAAGGGCAGTGAGCCAGTTGAAAGAAGTCCTGAATGGAGCTGGAGTTATGGTCTACTTTGACCAGAACAAGGAGACACATATCCTTGTAGATGCGAGCCCTGTTGGATTTGGAGCAATGCTTACACAAGACGGGAAAATACTGTGTTGTACAAGCGGTGCACTCATAGATGTGGAACAGCGATATTTGCAGACTGGGAGAGATATACTAGTTGTTGTACACGCTGCCGAACATTTTCACCTCTATTTGTATGGGTCGAGGTTCACCATCATCACTGAAAACGGACCACTTCTCGGTATCGTCAAAAGCCCAAAGCCGGCCATGTCAAGAATTTACCGCTGACGTCAGCGTCTCCTGCCATATGAGTATAGCTTGGTGTACACGCCTGGAAATGACGACCAAAACCCTGCCGATTACATCACAAACCCAAGAGAAACAATGCGGCTGAGGCGTACATAAGATACGTGGCTCAACATGTCATACCCACATCCATCACCCTTGAAGAGGTGAAGTTAGCCACAGGAGAAGACCTGTCTGTTGCAGAAAGTGATGACTGCAGTTTGAGACGGAAACTGGAATGACCCGCAGATATCCAGTCTCACACGCTTCAAGGACAAACTATGCGCACATGATGGTCTCACCCTTCGAGGTCACCGTCTGGTGACTTCGTCCACCCTGCAGAAAAGAACCGTGGGCATAGCTCACCGGTCACACCAGGCCATTCTCAAGACTAGTGAAGGAAAAGGTCTGGTTCCCCTGGAATCGACAAACTAGTGGAGGAGACGGTGCGCAACTGCATCCCGTGCCAAGTTTCCAACCCGACATAATCATCACACCGTGAGCCCATACGCACCACATCACTCCTTGCTGCCTTATGTATAGATTTCGTGCTAGTCGTCATCGACGACTATAACAGGTTAACGAAGGTAGAAATATTCCCCTCGATATCAGCATTAGTTATTCCTCGCCTCGATGCAATGGTCTCCTTTTCCAGGGGAAGGAATTCAAGGATTTTGCCACCCAGGCAGAGTTCCGTCACAGAAGAGTCACGCCTTTGTGGCCCGAGGCAAATGGAGACGTTGAACGATTTATGAGAATCCTAAACAGGTATATTCACACCACCACCGATGAAGGCCTAAGTGGAATACCCAGTTGTCCCACTTCCTAAGAGAGTACAGGGCCTCCGCAGCACAACCAAAACATCTCCATTTGAAGCCCCCACCGAAAGGAAGATGGAAATCGGCATACCTTCTGTTCCAAAAGACCCCATGACTGAGTCGATTCACGCCGAGAACGTTTTTAAAGTATTG